>JAQFZP010000404.1:0-37527 GCA_034695745.1 Geophilus truncorum
CACCGCAGGGAAGCACAGTGTGAGACTCACTCCTCTGCATTACGCTTTGATGAAACCCAGCAAACTAAAGATACCGCTTATCTTTTTACCAAGACAGCTGTACACCATCTTACTCTTTTTTTATTTATACTAATTTTTATGCTAACTGATTGTTTGCAGAGTGTACAACAAGTAAGTAAACATTAACTGATAGTAAATTAGGTCGATGTTATTTCATGCAACTTGTTTCTCTTTTGGTGTAATCTCACGTTAAAGTCATGATGCTTTTTACAATGGGATTGAAACCAATGCTCCACTATATTAAAAAAAATTAAGGTATATAAATTTTCAAAAAATACTAATATAGGATACTTTGGCATGCTTTGCTGCAATACAATCTGATTTTCTTCCACTCATCACGTTCACATCTAAAATAAAATAATTTTAAAAGTTTACTTAAAAAAAAAAAAATTATATTGCCATTACTCCAAACACGATTTAAGTATTTCTTTTGGAAGTTTACAAAAAGAACATCGGTTACCACCTTTAATTTCAGTTTTAGTTTTGTCCCCATCTGGCTTCTTGGGCATTATCTTGGGCGTGTTAAGAAACTACTCGTAATAAAATCTTAATTAGACCTCAGCATCAAAGCAATTCGAATCATAACTAATGGTTAAAGCATCATTACTTTTCTCCCAAAGCAGTCATACTTTGGCAATTCATCCATGTTTTTAATCTTTGCTCTCCACGTGTCTCGGTTCGACTTCATGGATTTTATCCTCGCGCTCATGTTTTTTGGGTATGAATTTGCATCGAGAACAGATTCGTTCACGGAGTGATCTCCGCCAATTAGCAACTCCAATAACCACTGCACGTCATTTAAATGCACGCCGAGCAACGTGAGTAAATTTTCGTCCCATTCCCTAGCGATGTGTTCTTCTAAAATACTCGGAATGAACTTCGGGTGCAAGTACTCATTGGGTATTTTCCAATACACTACTTCGTCCATGTTTTTTATTTTACGAGCGCACAGCCATTTGTAAAACACCAAACACAGAGCGGAACCGAATGCCATGTTCGAACATTCCTGTAACTGAATTAATTTATTTAGGTTTTTATCAGACATGGGAACTTTAACCGGAAGTACCACTTCTTTGTATTCTAGTTTTTGCGTTCTATTCTTAGACGGTATTAACTGATCTGCGTGTTAAAACAGAAGAAAAGTTGTAAATTTGCATAATATGCAAAAGGCGTCACCAACTTTCATTGTCTGATGATCTCAAAGCTCCAATTGCAGTGTCCAGACAATATTTAACTGCATTTTCAACTGACCCTCGCAAAAACTGCTCGTGTATTAAAATATTTGCACAATGTCTACCTAGTGGCCAATTATCTTGGATCTGTAATTCGTCACACAATTTTACACAGTATTTGTAATTAATATTAATTAATTCCTTGCCATTTTTAAATCCTTGTCCGTAGGAATGTAACAAAACGACAACCAGAATCGGAACCAGTATATAATTCCCTAAAATACATTTAAAATAATGCAAGTGAAGGGAAATGATTTTAAATCATCACTTACCTGTTCTTGGATCATCGATATAAAAGCATCTCGACGATTTTGAACAAAATTCGGTCCACAACCCATTTGAACCAGTTTCTCATATGTTGGTGTGTTTTCTTCTTTTATCTCTATAAATCGCATCGTTACTGTTGATTGCTCCAGTATTTTCACGTTATTTTCACTCTTTGATTTTTATAAACAATTAAATTTTTACATCAAAACAAAATGGCACCAAAATCTCACATCAGTGCAGCAGTGAATATAAAAAACAAAAAAACAACATAAAATTAAATACTGTTTTTAATTTTCTTTCTAATTAATTACAAATTACAATACAGTGCGTAATTAATGTCTTTATTTTTGAAAGATACTAATATATTAAAAATCTTTTTCTCTTTAAAATATATTCTAATCATCATCATCGTCATCATTTTTATACACATTTTTAAAGCAACTATCTAAAACATGTTTATCAAATTGTCAGAGGAATGGCACAACAATTTAAATAAAAATTTGATAAAATCAGTCATAAATGTTTGCTCCATACTCTTGGCAGTCATTTGAGCCGGTTGATGGCCAGTTATTACTGACTAGTTCCTAGTGCTTCACACGTATCTTCATTTGTACCCTGCTCAGCGGGATCCACACGTTGTTATTCACATCAAACCATATAAAACCTGAGTCTAGATTACTGTTGAGGTTTACATACTGACATCTGGCGTACCACCAGCCTCCAGCGTACAACTGCGAGCAATGGCTGGCGCTCGAATCATTGTCCACATCTTTGGTACTGAAAGCGGCTCCGGAGTGTAACCGGAAAGCGTCACTCGCGTTTCCCCGAAACCCACCTATCGTTAGTTTGTAATTGTCTTTTTTCGCCGCTACTTTGAAAGTGTCGTACTCTGCGTAGCGGTACTGTCCGTCGTTATCCCAAAGGTCAATGTGAAGTATGTGAGGTGTTCGTGAAGTTATTGCATGAATGGCTTCGTTTCCCAACCATAAGTTCGTAGCTAAATTACCAAAACCATTCGCGTAATCTTTCCAACTTAGGTCAAAGTCGAAGGAAAGATCGAAATGGCGTTGAATCACGGTCCACATAAATCCTCTGCTGTCCAGATCACAAAGAGCTTGGATCGATTTGTTTGACGATTCGTGTGGACGCAGTGAGATGACAGTGGAGCCTTCGTGGGATGAATCTATTTCACTGCAATCTGGAGTTGAAAAATCAAAATGTGAGTTCTTCAAAATTTCTTAACTTTGATAAAAAAAATTTATTTACCTTTGGGGTAATGGATTTCGACTTCATCGTCGCCGAAGAAGTCTTTGTAGTAGTCGTGGTCGTCCATGACTATGGTGTCCTTGTTGTTGCTTATGTTTAAGGGTTTTGGGACTTGGAGTGTGTGCTCATAGGCATTCTCGTCTTCTTTGAGAATAGTAAGAGCTGAAGTGAGTTGACCGACGTTGAATTCCATCTTGGACACTTCTCGTCGAAGAGTACCGATTCCGCTCACACAAGTGGACTCGACTGATTCCAGCGCTTCAAATAGCTGTACGGTTGATGCGTGCAGTTTGTCCAACGTTGTTGACGATGACGTCACGTTGTGCATGGCTTGGGTCATTTGTGAAGTGACCGCTTCGAGTGATGCAAGACGAATCCGCATCGCGTCTATGATGGCAAATTTCGCTTTCCATTGAGCGTAGGTGTCATTTCTCAAAGAAAAAATCTGCAAATAAACAAATAAATTTAATTTTTTTGTCATGATTGAAAATTTTATTAACTACAACTTCCGCCACTAGATGGCGTCAAGCAGCTATGCTATGCTTTTCAATACAATTTCCCCAGGGAGTCGTGCCCTGCCCTCATGATAAATTTCTTTACGCGTGACTTTATTTATTTACTCAGAAGTTATCTTTAACCCTTTTAGGTACCCAAAGGTTGAAACGATAATTCTTTGTTCCAACCAATTTGACATGGGAAAAGTTTTCTCTGTGCTTCTATGAGTCAACAAGTTTGAAATTCTTAGAAATTTCATTTGACTGCACAGTAAAACCAATACAAAAAAATAAATAGTAATTGCTAGTCACTTTTATACTCAAAACCAAATTTTTTTTCCCTCAAAAATGTCAATTGAATTTCTTTGAAACTTTCAATTGGCGCAATTTCCATAGTAAATAAGCGGTTTACTTTTGTCTGCGCAATGTTAAATATAGAAACACATGATTACAGCTCAGATTGTTCATGCGCATTATGCAAGCTAAAAAGCTGTAATTCTTAGAGATCTTTTCAATTCCACTCATCATGTCGTGACTTCTTGAAAATCTTAAGCCACAAGTAGACTATGAAAAAAATAAACACAATAATTATCAATCTTTACTTGTTTATTAAGTCGTCTGGTTTCGGTAGCAAAACTCGTTTGGTTGTGACGTAACGAATTGAGCTCATGGTCAAATCGTTCTTGGGCCACTGTCATTCGATTTACTATTTTCCTCAGGCGTCTATCGTGGCGCAGACGTACTATAAAAAAATTTAAATTACGTTAGAAAGTTAAGATAAAAAAATAAAAAAGTAAAAAAAACTTGTCCCTCTAACTTAAAGGTCGCCGTTTTTTTAATTATCTTACCTGGCCAATCATGAATGCTGTTATCGTCGATCTATAATAAAATCGAAAAAGAAAAACAAGGTTTATATGTTTTCACTGACAGAAATTAAACATTTTTATTACCTCAATCGGAGCGACATTTTTGGATCGTTTAACTTCGTCTTGGACTTTGAGTAACTGCAAAGAAAACAACAAGAATTGAGAAAAGTCGGGGGAAAAAAAATCACCATCTGCTCTTCGACGCATTCCGGAGGGAGGGGGGGACACAAAGACCAGCTGTTGTTGGGCCGGGAAGGGAGGATTACGGGTCAAGAGCCCATCAGACTGCACCGTAGGCTTTTCTACCCTCTTTTTATAATATTGTTAATATTCTTTTCGAGTAGTGCGGAATCATTTAGTCTTTTAATGGCATTTTAATGGTCAAGTTCCTTTAGGTTTTATAAATAACTAAATTTTAGTTTAGGTTTTAATTATAAAAAAATAATAAAAGTTGGAATTTATGATTTTAACGACGTAGTAAATAATTGGAATGACGATTCTATCAATATCATCAAAAACGTGACTTGAAATGTAATTTCGTTAATGACTTTCAGTGGATTTTTGAAATCGGTTTTAAGCTCATGTTGGCTGCAGATGGTCACTGAGTCTTAAGTTTGGTTTAGATGTAAACTTCCCACCCCCATCAATCACGTTCTTGTGATATGACCATTAGGGTGCCCCCGACCCCAAAAGGCAATAGGCATCTGTGTTCCCTATTCCAGTGTGAGAAACGCATCTGAGCTTCGTTGGCATGTAATATAATAATCAATTTGCAAACTTGAGTGAAATTAAGGTTAAAAATAATGACTTAAGCGTGATGTTTACTCATGTACTCGAGAAAAAATGACATGATTCCTTGCTCTCATTTCTATTAATTAGTTTTGTTGATTGTTTTAATTAAGGATATATTGCGAAAATTATTTATCTTGCTGCGATATAAAGTTATAAACAATTTTTGCAATACCCCTAATTAAAACAAACACCGCATGTCAAGTTTAATTATTTAATCATTTCTTGAGATATTCTCACGTATTACAGAAAAAAAAAAATTTTGGTGTAATAAACGTAAATTTGGACCTACCTCTTCCTTGAGTTTCTGCCACCGCTCGTTAAACCTATTCTCCTGTTCCCGTATTTCATCCACGTCAACCTCGACTTGTTCAAGACTAGCAGCGTGTTTTTCCTGCTGAGCTCTCTGTTGCTCTGCATCTGCCCTCAACCACGTAATGTCCGCATGAATCAGTTGCAACTGAGCGTCGACCCTCTGTTGTTGCCGCAACGTTGCCGAAACGTTCTGTGCTGCCGCAACCTCGGCGATCTCCCCGCGTATCCTCTCCACGGATTTTTGCAGCCAACGAACCGCCACCACCTGCTGGTGAAACCCGTTCGTTTCCTCTCGCCTCTCTTTGACCCGTTCCACTTCCGATTTGAGGCGAGTCACATCTGCGCGCAGATTGTCGTTCTCCTCGCGAAGCTCCTTCACAACTTCGGACAAGTCGTCCGACTTTTTCCTGTCCCTGACGATCTTCGTCACCATTTCCCTCAACTCCCCTATCTCGGCGGCCGTCTCGCGTTCGTATGCAGACGACCTGGGAGTCGGCGGGGCACTGAGAAATGTCCTCATCATCGCTCTATCCTCGCTCTGCTGCTGCTCGAGTAATTTCACTTTGACCTCAAGCGCATGTATTAAGTCCGCGTCGGTTCCGCGAGTCCACACGACGCCCAGCACACACGTGAAAACGCACAGAAAAAGCGCCGCCATCTCGTCAGCTCATCGTCCCTCCAGTATCAATCTATGAAATGCCCTTGAAGGGGCGAGGTACTAGCTCTTTATAGAGGCGCATGTCGGCAGCTCGCTCATTGGTTCGAGCCACCAGCTGCTGCCGACCCTCACTCAGCCCTACCCTGGGGGCCAGGAGCACCATGCCATCTGCGGCACGTGGTGGCAGGCGGAGCGACGTGTGCCTTTCGAGAGTGTGTAAAGACAATGAGATCGAACCCCTTTGGCTCACCACGTGGTGCCGTGGTTTCGTTGCTATAGAGACATACGGTATTTCGAATTTGACCGTTATGTTATGGGTTTTATCGCCTGTGAATGAATGAAAGGAAGAGAGCAAAGACCGGAGTGGGAAAATTGATAAAAACCATATATCTTTTCTTTACAACCAATATGTTTTAATTAAATTTTTGTTTTTGAAGGTGAGCGAGTAACGTGATTTAGATTTATGTTGTTATCAGCAATAAAAAAAAATATTGACGCTATCTGAATTGATTAGAGAAATATAAATTAAGTTTAAAGTGAAAGGTGAACTGTCTGCTGTTTTTAGTCAATGACAGACATGTGGGGTGATAACCGCAGGCAAAAATTGGGAGGTGAAGTGAAGATTCATGCGCGTGCCTTTTCCCATTTCCCATTTCCCACCTGGCGTCCAAGGCGGATTTAATTCTAGTTGAGGCTCATCAAATGAGCGGTTTGTAGATACGCATTGCTGATAACCCATTCATATCTTTTGTCAATGTGTACACAGCTTCAAAAACGCTCTTTAGACTCTTATTATCGCTTGTAACAGTTTTTTTTTTTTTTGTTATTAACAAAAAGAATAAAAGTAGAATATATAAGTAAACTTGCCAGAAATCGCACTTAGCTTTTGCATCTTCCCGGCATTCACTGTAACAATTCTCAACGTTTTAATACAATAAAGCCCAAATTTAGCATTAAATTGAAGGCAAGCCACATGTGCGTTGTTTCCCTTGGCCGTGGGCGCCGCCAGGGCGTCCAGGGGGACAGCTGAATGGCGGGGCAGCGGGTGGCAGGTGAAAAGTGGCAGAGCTCCTTTTGCACCTGGAGTGAAGATGGGGTCAGAGCAAGGGGTGACGAACTCCCGCTGCAATTAGCTCGTAAACGGACGGAAGTGACATCTGTCTGTGTGATTGCTCACGTAGGTTTGTCTCTCTCTGGTCATCCCAATCCTAAACGCAGGTGCTAAGCTAACTGCTAAACTCGCCGTCATGGGCCAAAGGCACAAAATCTCTACGGCACGCGCTCGCCGTGCCGCCATCACCTGCCCCTCGTTTGGAATCGTGTAGAAAGAAGGTGGAAAGTGGGTCGCCTTGAAAGCTGAAGGCTAAATTTGAGTCCTGGGGATTTGTTCGAATCAAAGTGGCGGCTATAATTGCTGATTTTAATGTTATTCAATTAAAATTTAATTACAGATCGTTGCAAAATGTATTTTTGTTCTGATAGTGGTATTACACTTGGAAATCGGTGCGGTAGTTCCCGTAATTTATTAATGATCGAGATTAGTATTTTATATTATTATTTTTTTTTTTTTTTAGTTGTGAGATTAAAAGTTATTACCGCTTTCCACACTTTAACTTCGAAGGAGATAATTTATGTTTATGCGACCAGTATTCAAATGCTTTTGTGTGAGAAAACGGTGACATTCTCAGTTTGGTCGCGTGATGAAAACAAATTTCGCAGAAATATATTCTTGTAACCTCATTACTGGTGTCATTGACAATTTTAATGCCCTATTTTTGAAAGTTTGAAGGAAAAAGTTGTTGTTATTTTAATAAGGGGGGAAAGTTTTTTCCTTGTCAAGTTAATAATTTTTTCATTTTTATTTATTTATTTATTTTTTATTATTATTACGAGCAGGTGTTGTAAGAGAGAGAGAGAAAGATTTTTCTTAACGATTGGCGGAAACTTTATTTCGTGTAACGACATTGCTCATTTGCATACAGGTGCTCAGATCTTGGCCTTCGACTACACTTCAAGGATTTCTTTTTATTTTCAAGACACTGCTTTGCTTGGACTTTGGACTCGTTTCCTTTCGCAGTACCTTTACAGCAGATGCAACGACATTTCTTGAGGAAAAAACCTTTAGAAAACAACACACACCTTGTCTTAGTACTAGTTTTTTTAATATATAAACTTTTATTTATTGCTTTTATAGGGCTTGACCGATATGGGGAATATCAGAAATTGGCCGATTTCCGATATTCTGAATAAAATATCGGTTGATGCCAATACCGATATAAAAAATAAAAAAAATTTTAAATCCGAATTTTTCAAGTTTTATTTGAAACGTTTACATATTAAATTTGGTTTAGTTCGGCTTTTGTGACAAAATTTGTTTTTGTCGTGCTAAACATTTTAGTTTTTCAATATAGCTTTAAAAAAAATTACGAAATCGCTATATTTACACTAAAAACGTAATAGCAACGTGACTAAATTTTTATTTTTGAAAAATCGGAATTGGTAGTCGATATATCGGCCGATACCGATACCGATATCAGAATCGGTCAAGTTCCTACTTTCAATATTAAAACGTAAACAAAATTGCAACATTAAAATATTTTTTTCAATTAACGTTCTTTAATTTCAAACAGCAAAAAATGCTAATTTTATAGTATATCAGATTACGGAATAATAAACACTTCTTTCTCTACATCTAATCACACCCGAACTATAAAAAACCAATTTAATTCCAAAACATGTTTTCACTTTATAATTATTTTACACAAAAAACTTAATCCAGCATTACCATTCTAATTGACTCTAACTATTCACTGTTGAATTAAAACCGTCTGTTCTTTCCAGACTCGACAGATGCCTGAAAGTGATATTTACCTCGTCTTATCAAGCAATTCGAAAATACGTTGGCACGTGGAAGCTGTGTTAATCCCCGCCAACCAGATGCCATTACTTGTTCCCCTCAGTAGCAGCAAAATGGACTGCTCGATTCATTTGGCGACTATTCTTCGCCTGGTTTCTGCTCTCCCCTCATCTTTTCTTCGCAGTTTCCCCTCCCCTCTTTTCTTTGTGGTCCTCAACCCTACAACGGATACCAAAGCCCCTACTCAAATTCCCTGCCTCTGTCTGTGCCCGTTTTCATGTCAGAAAAGGAAAAAAAGTCGGAATTTTGGCAACAAGTCTCGAAACCCATAAAATAGGGTAAAATATATTTTTAAACGGGTTTCGGGATCTTTGTGTGGAATTTCTTTCACTCAGCCTCATAATTTCAGAGATTATCATTACATGCTGTCTATTATTAAATTTGCATAAATAATTCAGTCATTTTTAATAATTAGTTTTTTCGGGTTAAAGGGAGGTAGAAAGGTGAGAATGTAAAACCAGTGGCCAGTGAACTTCGTAACAGCCCATAGACGGCTCCATCTGTTGCGAGTAATTGCTCTGTTATTAAAGGGTTCCTCAGAGCATTTGTAAATTTTCGAATTCATAATTTGAACTTTTTCCCATTTGGATCATGTTAATCTTGACCTAAACTCAGAGTGTCGTTTTGCACATGCCAAGAGCGTCCTTAAATTACAAGTTCGACAAAAGATTCGCATTTCAGTAATTTCAGTACCAGAGGTCGGATTTCAAAGAGTTTCGGTACATCACAAAACTGACACACCCTACAGAAGTAAAAACACACACAAACAAAACAAAACAAAACAAAAAAGAATGAGTTTTAGCGACGTATAAAAACATAAACGATTAGCGGCCTCAGGGGTGGGAAGAATTGAACTTTACACCCTCATAAATGCATAATTGCCCACGCTGTTGACCACTGGTTGGCTGGGCGTGTACACCTGCATTTACCCGGCTTTTACCTGTGGCCTAAAGTGCTACAATGAATGCCTCTCCACATTAAAGGATACCTTCAGGTAGCTGCAGAGCTGTGGGAACTGGACCATTGCTTCCTGTATTGTTTTTTGTCTTGTCTCCAAGTATGTCCATTCATTCTTATTTCAAGGTCTTAGCTTCTTCTCCTTTAGGTCATATACAGAGATTTGAGTAATTTTTTCTTTAAAAAAATTAAAAATTAATTTTATTATTATTCGATTAATTATTAACGGATAAAGCGCCCTACTGCCATCTAGTGGTAGTCAAAATCAACTATCACTCGTTTCACGCGAGTGATTCGTAATTGTTGCTAGGTAGCCATTTTTACAAGCCTTAAAAATGAGTTTGGTATGATTGAAAGTTATTACCCAATCTTCGTCAATTTGGCTACCGATTATTTTATCTTCATTGTGATCAACGTAATCACCCGAAGTGCCCTTCAGAAAGCACGGTGAGGTACAAAACCGAGCACAAAGTCACTCAACATCGTTGTTTACTTTTGACATTCTGTTGCTTTTAGAGATGACAGTGAGAGGAAGAAAATTTGGCGCCACGAACTGGGTATCCTCCTGTCGTCAATCGTGGTTCTGTACTTTTATGTCAATCGCCTGTCATCTGTTTTAATTTTTCTGGCCTTCTGCTCTTACTTCATCAGCCAAGGAATGTCTGTGGTTGAAGGCGTTCTGCAAGTTGGTTTGTTTTCTTTGGGTTTGCTTCAAGTATGAGTTAATGCCAAGAATATAAAATGAGTTAATTTAATTTTTGTAAAATCTTGTAGGCTATACTTGCTTATTGCCTATTTATATGGCTTACAATATGGCCACTGATTCAGAACTGGGTTACAAGTGCATGGGATTACATTACCTATAGATGTGACAAAGTTTCGTCAGTCCTTCTTCGTAAGAAACATCTTATTGAATTTTATTTACATAAGCAATTAACTTGAGTAGATACAATCAGAGTACTGCAGGAAAGCTAAGGGGTTGCAATTAGTTGCATTTTGGAGTAGATATAAATGCCACTTCCGGTTAAGTACGGATCTTGAAATTATTAGGGAATAGAGATATTTTTAGACAGTAAATGCCCTAAAAATTTAAAGTTTCTAAGGAAACCGAAAGTTCAATTTCAATTCGCTCCGAATCACTTATATTTATTGATGTTCCCATAGCAACTGCTGTTCCACCAACTTACTGGCCTCGTGGATTGGTGAATCAAGGAAACAACTTATGTTTTATAAACACTGTATTTCAATGCTTATCGCGAATACCGTTATTTACCTCCGAACTGAACCGCTCCCTGGCTGAACCCGACAGCGCTCTAATGGCTATCTCCAGACCCGAGAGACCAGTGGCTGTGTCCGTAGCCAAACTTCTAAAAGAACTAGAAGTTGGGGACGGTATGACCATGTCTCAGGTACGTCTAAACTACTAAATCATCTAACAGCATTAAATATTGGCTTTTCCCCCAGAATAATTTCCGGTTAGCCGCGAGCAGAATGCACCCACTACTGGTGTCTCCACCTATTATCGGCTCCAAGCAGTCACAGCAAGACGTGGCCGAGTTCACAATGTGGTTACTGGCGGTTTTGCACAATGCAATGAACATATACCAAGATAATAGCGGGTCTTGTTTCTTTCAAAATGAGGTGCCGCCATCCATGGCTTCATTGCAATCGGTTTTTTCCAGTAGTGAGCGGCAGAAGCTAGAGGATATGAGACGACAACACCTTGTAGAAGTAGTTTCCCCGCATTAATTTCATAGATATATTTTTGATGCATGGGAATTTTTAGATTGGGCGAGCGAAGAGTTTAAATGATGCTGCATTGATAGAACCGTTGAAAAAATTGGCTGATTTCGAGTGGCAAATTTACGGAATGACCAACAAGTCCGTGATCGATCAGATGTTTACAGGGCAAATGGCCGAGTTGCATCAGTGTATGGCATGTCATAGAATATCTGTCCACATTCAGGTCAGAAATTATTACTTTTTGAAAATATCAATGCCAAATAAAAACTTTTTTTTTTGTAGAATTTTACTCTTCTCCCAGTTGCAATTCCAGTTCTCGCAAGTTGGACATCCTTTTCCTTAGAAGACTGTCTACGACAGTTCGATGCGATCGAGCAATTAGACGGCAATAACTCGTTGCAATGCGACTGTACGGCATCTATGCATAAAGTGAATGACCCTAAGTAAGTTGAAATTACTTGACGTTTATTAAAAGTACCAATTGTGACAAATTAAACAGAAGTGAAGGAAATAACATTGGCGAAAAGTCATCAATTCCTGTAAAAGCCGAAGGAAGCAATCGGTACCTAAATTTCCGTCAACCAGTAATGTCTCCAATTCCTTTGGAAGACGAAAAGTATAATAATTCTAGAGCGTTTAATATTTAGATTTAGCTTAGAAAATACCAATGCTCCTCATCCCAGATTTGTTTTAAAAAAATGTTCTTGGTTAGAAGCCGAGTTATTCTATTTAACTCTTTCTATAGAGGAGTTATTAAATTAAATTAAAGTAAATAGTTTGTAATTACTTTAATGTTTGTATTAAATTTAGTAAAAGTTACAGTGATGTTGATCATTAGTTTGAATGCAAGCTATTGCTCAGAGACAAACCAGCGAACGTCAACACCAATGTCGAACTTCAAAGAAGGATGCAAGAGGACTATTTTATGTCGACTGCCACAGTGTCTTATCATACAACTCATGAGGTTTAGGTGAGAACAATCTGGTGACGTATCTTCTAATTGATTGACGTGTATTTTAATTTACGTCAAGGTACGATCGAAAGCGAAAACAAGGGCATAAGGTTCACACAGCAGTAGTTCTAAGCCAAAATGGACTGGATTTGACCTCACTCGCTTTGTCGCCAAGAGAAAAAACTGAAAATCAGATGTTTGATAAAAATTTGTATCGTTATCAATTACTTGGTTTTTGCTTGCACGAAGGAGGAGAAAACACAACGTACGGACATTATGTAGCTTATGCTCCAGGTAGTTACAATTCACAGAAAAAGATCTTCTAACACTTAACTCTTCTATTTGTGTGTTTTAGACACCAGAGGAAATTGGTATAAATTAGAAGACGAAAATGTGCAGAAAATCTCAGTGGACAAACAACTAAATTCTCGCGAAGTTCAACAAAATGTTTATTTGGTTTTTTATTACCTTAAAAAATAGCATTTGGAATTCAATTTTTTTTTTTTAAAGAAAAGATTTGTTGTTGTTTTTTGAAACCAGTTGGCAGCACTTTCAAGATGCAGCTAATTCAGTGCTGCCGTCTGGCAAGAGCAGACATAAAACAGGTAGAAAACTCAATGTCAAACCAGTTCGTCCCCTGAGGCTTTAAAACCAATTTAACATTGGTTAATGGCTGAAAGTTGTAAAATATAACCTGCACTGTACAGATCATGTCACAGCTGTAATTACACTCTCCCTTTACTTAAAAAAAATTTGTGGCATACCCAGCAATTAAACCTTGTAAATATTTTTGGGATATAAATAACAATGTACTTTGGAAATATTGTAAATTTTAGAAATAAACTAGCTACGAAATATTGACTACAACCACAACTTTTTTTTCTATTTTACAACAACAAATTTATAGCCAGATGGAATGCAGTTTTAATTGAATTCACATGAATCTAAAACCCAGACAAAGTAAATTTCTGGGTGTGTATGTGTGTGAGAACTAGTTTATACCACCACCCAAAGTGGCTGACATGTCATGACCCACTTTTGGACGGTTGTGGGGGTAGGCAAATTCGGTGTCTACCCCTTATTTTACCAGAAATGGGTCATTTGATCTAGATTGACATTAAATCGTGCAGATGACCTCTGGATTCTCCCTCCTCATCTCTTTGAGGGGCTGCACCGATGCTCATTGTCATTCCTCGAAAGAGGAACTTGTCTGTAGGCAATGAGAAGACTTAAATTCATTTCCTAAAGTCTTAGGGAAAAAATGAAATTGTATATGTGCATTAGACGCATCTGGATATATGTGGTAATTTCCAAACGGAACAAACAAAACTAGGAAATAATGAATAATGAGGTAAATTCCTAAGCAGGTAAGTAAAGGGTGCAAAAAAATTACTTCCTCGAATACTTTGAATTCATTTAATCTACTTTTTATTTCATCATAGATAAAATTTGGTGCACAAGAAAAATTGCAACACTTAACTTGTCATCTTGAGAAATTGCAATATTTAAAGATGGATAAATCTTCACTCGTCATTCATATTTTTACACACAATAAATACCGTAACATTTTTTTATTATTTTGTTAAAATTCGAAACAAAAAAAAATTTAAAATTTAAAAAAAAAAATTAAACTTCACATAAAAAATCCCATCCCTCAACCCGGAAGTGAAACCACGACCATTGACATAGATGACCTGATTAACCAAATGCGAAAAACAAGTAAAAATTTATTAAAAACATTGCTAAACTTGTGTTTAGCAGATCGAAAATACTCGACTTAATGCGTCGCACTTTTTCCTGCATCGTAAAATCAAAGAATTAATACCGTTTGATTGAGGAAATGAAACTGGGTCATTCATTTCAAAGAGAGGGAGAGGAGACAAATTCAGTGAAAGAAATCTTCCAAGTGGGCAACGAGGTCGACCATAGGCGTCGGGTTTAATCATTTCACCACTTGAGGCGCTCTTATCACACAATATAAGTGGCAGCATGAGTGCCCAAAATTCAAACAACGTTTAACTAGTGCTAACATGAATTGGAAGAGTGCGACCCTTCTTCTTCTCTGCTCAGTGGTCGTCTTGGCCTTTGCAGCACCCGACAAAAAGGACACACTCGTTCTCACGCGAGATGAACCGGACGAAAAACCCAGTGGGTTTCTAAATGCACTTCTTTCACCTATATTAAACCTCGTCTCGCGCACGACGAGGAGAACTATGGATCATTTCCAAGACGCAGCGAAAATTGTCGACACTCACGTCGGTACCGCACAGAGGACCATCACTCAAATTGCTGCTGAAATTGGCAGAAATGCTTTAGGTGACGTCATTGACAATATGAGACTTTTCCGCGGACGTGTAAGTTGTCTTTTCGTGTGACTTTGTAATTTTTTTGATGAGTTTTTATTAAATTTTACTGTTATTTGCTATGCAGGTAAGACGACTTTTGGATGTGGTTAAAGGCGCACAGAAGTCAATTCAGAATGTTATGGACAACAAGGAAATTAATGGTGTTTTCCGGGCGACTTTAATGCCCCTATCAGTGGGCTTGGCCACATTACAAGGCCAAGTGGCAGGTTTGGATGTGGTTGTGAATGCCGGTACAAATAATCTTCCTGATTCGGAAGATTAACATCATGTAAATACTTTTTTCATAACATAATGTCCTCAAGACGCAAGAAATACCTACTATCAAGATACTCAATGCATTTATCATCCATAGTTTAGTTTTTTTTCATGGTTCCATTACATTTTATTTTGTATTAAACAAAATGTGTTTAATAAAGTGATATTATTTTTACCATTGGCATGGTAAAATATTTAGTTAAAGATGTTGAAGTGAATAAAATTTATGTTGAATCCACACAAATATAAAAAATAAATTCATAAATACGGAAGGTAAGACAGTTTAAAAAAAAGTTCTAAATCATGCTACTGGAGGGAGCCACTATTCATATGTTTCGGGTTCTAGGAACCAAATTCAGCGGAAAATTTCCAGAGAAGTCACTTACAAAAACATATAGTATTAGTAAAAACCTCTTAATTTGCTTTTATAATAATAATAATCTTGTTTTAAAATAAATTTCATTCATATTGAAATTTTATTATAAAAATCAGAAAATTAGATACTGTATGTTACAAATTTTTTAAACTATTTTACTTACATTCACCACATACTTTCTTGACCTGAAAAAGGGATGCCCTTTATACAGGTTAACCTTCTACACTCTCTGCAGAAAGGAAATGACTTGCTACACATGCTAGCCATTTTACATCAGGCAACCACATGTGCCAAGATTAAGTTTTACAGCACCTAGGGTAATAAATTAACCTTAATTGATGAACGATTTAATCTCACGTCAGTACAAGATGTAGTCAATCAAGCTTGTGAGTATTGAATTCAGAAAATAAAAAAGAAAACATCTTACGTCAAGCATTTCAAGCGCCACTAAGCGCTAAACGTACAAAAAACAAAACCATCTGCAGATCAGCAAACTGAAACACGAGCTATAAACCACTTTTTTAGACGCTTAAACTTCTTAACGCACTTGAATGATGTACCGTATAACTTGGGACTCATATTGCCAATATTTAATTCAGTCGCATTTTTTCTCGCTTTTGGTTTTGCGACGTCGACATTTTTTAAGACAATGTCTGGCGGCTGCGCAAAAACAGATGGCACATTGTACGTTTTAGACTCTTTTAAAAACACTGCTAAATCTTCAGTGGACAAGATGTATATGTCTAGCCTCGCTGCGAGCAGATTGATTCCATCGCAGACCAATGGGCAACGGGCCGTTGCACAAAATTTGTTGCCCTTTCTCTGTCCATGGTCTCGGGGCTCTATTCAGGGTCTAGAGTCTATAGATACGGCGTCGGCCAACTCAATGGCAAATTGCCCATCTGCTCACCTGGTCAATTCACCCTGGCCCTGCTACATTTAGACCAACTACTGTGCGCCGTCTACATGTATTCTAATACATCTTGCTCCAAACAGACATTCAGTGCTATGTGTTAATTAATTGTAGTTTCAGACATTCAGTGCTGTGTGTCATTAAATTGTAGTTTTGTGCATCGTTTAATTTTGTTTTTACTTTTATTTTTTTATGTCTTTTACTGATTTTAATTTCAGTTATTGTATTTCTATAATTATTATTTTTTAGAATAAATTATAAGAGCGCAGATGAAAATGTTCTATTTCATGTAACTTAAAGCGCAAGCACACATGCCATTAGCTCATAAGCAAACAAAAAACATTTGAGGGTGGAGACGAGACCAGTTCGTGCTGCTCACCTGCTCATTCTTAACAGCTGTTCACCCAACTAAGGAGGAGACCACCACAGCGGAAGTCTCTGATTGAAGCAAGGGCCACACTTGTTGATGTTTTCAATCAGTTTTGCCGAGTAAAATGTCAAATCGAAAAGTCTTAATTCACTTAACGACTTACCTTTTTGAGCTGCTATCAATCACAGGCCAACTTACGTAATACTGGTACTACCTCTAAAGTGTGGATTGTGTCGTGTGTTAACTGTTTGATGAAAGCGTCATGGTCTAAGAGCAATAACTTCATTAAAAAAATTAAAGTTGACTTTGATGCATCACGCCAACTGATTTGAATATCTTCAAGTATTATTCAAATGAGACTAAAAAATACTTTACTTAATTTTAATTTTTGATTTTTTGAATGTAGCTAATAACTTTATTGCAGTTTTTGATATGGTGTCTAAAATGATTGCAATTCAGAAGATATTCAGTATTCATTTTACAGAGTATTTAAACCTTTTTTGAAGTATTACAAAAAAAAAATTGTTGCTACTAGCATTTCCTTTAAGTATCTCATAGGAAATGATTCCAAATTTCCTCAAAGGCAAAAAAGCGTGATTTTTCACGACTAAAAACAAAACTTTGACAATGTCAGACTCAGACCACCATTACAATTTTACTCAATTAAACAACTTTTATCAATTTACCAGAAGAGTTCTTGTTCACAGTATTCCGTAACTTCGACTTTCAGGGATTATATAATTTTCCCTCACAGTCTGCTTTTATAACAGCAAAGTGTAATAATACATTACCCCAGAATTCAGAATATTATTGCCTTCACCCAACCTCTTGTAAAACTCGTTTACGAGTTAACTTTCTCCCTTTATTATGAAACTCGTCTAAAATAAGACCGGAGATTATATTTCTGCTGCTCGGGCGTGCGTTTCTATAGGGTCAGGAGTGGCGCGTGCGTTGAGGGCGAGGGCAGGTGCTGCGCAGTTCCCTCGTGTCTTTTTCTGTACCAAGTCCTTTTATGATATAACAGTATTTTCCATCATACAAGGGGGTCTGGTCGCGACTTATTCAAGCAAGAGCATGCGCCGCTTATTGTCATGCGTTGCACATGGCCATGAGGGGAGTGCGCGAACGCACGTGCCGCTATTTAACAATACGGTACTCTGCGCTGTCTCAGACACGTGTCTGCAGAGAGAATAAATCCTTAATTGCGACTCTATAGAGAAATTTTTTTGTTTACTTTCGGCACTGGGTTCAGCTGAGTCTGGTTCGAGGCGCAAAGGTTAGGTCTAATTTCAAGGTAAGAGATTTACACTACTTGCACTGATCTCGACACACCTGGTGCTGCGAATTCATTTCGAATGGAAAAGAGTTGTTCTGGGCGCTCGGTGGCCAACTGTTGTTGAAAACAGGCGTGAAAATAAAGTATAAATCAAGGGTTTAGTTTGAAGGCATCTTTAAGTTGTAAATACCTGGCAACTAAACGATTAAATAATTAATTAAATTTACTTTTAAACCACGTAAATATTTCAGATGGGATGAAATCCATACAACTAAATAGTAAAAACAATGTAAAAATACTCAAATCAAACTGTAAAATTTAAACTGTAAAACTCAAACTGTTTAAAAGAATGCAGAACAGTGCATTTAAATTAAAAATGACGAGGAAAATTTTTTTCGAGAGATGAGTTATTTTCTTTCGAAAAACCACTTTATTTCTATGTTTTTCAAATCTGACACCAGCTGCTTAACTCCAAAGTGAACTCCTACATGTGGCATCCAAATGGGGTTGTTGTGATAACCATCAGGTGGGCCATAGATGACCACGAAATCCTATTTTCACTAGACCCGACCCTTTAACCTAGGCACACGCAGGTGAGAGGGAACTTCAATGCGTTCTTCAACCATTTCATTTACGCCGGTGAACTCACCTGGCAGGCTTGGCAAGCAAAAGGAAAAGGGTAAATCGCACATAAACTTCAAACAAACAAAATCACACACAAAACACACCTGTCCAGTTCAATAAAAAAAAACTTTTCAATTTACCAAACTTCAACTTTTAAAATTCCAAACTTTCACATTCGGTAGACTATACTTTACATTAATTTTACTAAAACAGAATCAATAGTGGCATTCAATATCTTGGTTTATGAAGATTTTATAGTTTTTGAAAATCGTTTTTAAATACACAAATGTAAACAAAAACGATTTTATAAAATCCACAACAATTAGATATTGAATGCCACTAATATATTTGATGTTTGTGTTTATGACGTAATAAGAATTTTCACATCGTTCTATTTTGCAAAATATTACAAAACCTCGTAGTAATAATTTTGTAATATGCAAATTCATTCATAAAACCCAACACCGATGACGTACGATCCGGTTTACGTCGAGCACGAGGGTCGAAGTAGTCGTGCAACTCAGACTCGCACCTGCTGTCTGCTTTTCACACTGCACGTATTCTATGGATACGCCATTTGGTGGTTACCAGGCAACCAAGGGGGTGTCTAAAAGACCATTTCCCATTGGCCCACTCCCAATTCATCGCACCCTCAACAGGCTTTTTAAGCGCCTCTGCCAGCACGCTCCACTCATTCCCTCGCCGACCGCCACACTGTCAACATGCCGCGAGCTTTTCTCATCAAGAAACACTTTGGTGTCAACCCATCGTCGAAAACTAAAAAACCAAAGGACTTGAGCCCAAAACACGACTTAGGTTTGTACTGATCAATATGCCAAAACCCCAAATTTTCCCCTCATTTTAATTCAAGTAATTAATTCCTAATTTCCCGATCAATTTTTAGATGACACCAAACATCGTCACATCGAACACATCATCCCCAGTGACTGGACTCCACCCCGGACGCCATCTGTCGACCTCGTCACGACACCTCCGCCTCCGCCTCTGGTAACGTCCCAGAGAAATCCGTTAACGTCGCTCGTCGATCCCTTCGAAGCAAACACTTGGCACAAATCTGTCATTCCGTCGCCATACGTTCCATTCAACATCTCCTCTGTTTACCCTTCTTTCACTCAACACGCTGCTGATTATTACCGAGGAGCGGCGCTTTACTCGTTGTCAATGCCGGGTGTTCAGAGCGAGAAAAAAGTTGAAAACAATCGAGTTTATAACACATGGGACGTGAAACGAGAGGAAAAGGGAGTGATGGGGAACACCAACTTGCCGGAACCAGTCGTAGCGATGAAAAAGACGCAACGAGAAGCCCCGCGATATCAGTGTCCGGATTGCAACAAAAGTTACTCGACGTTGAGCGGATTGAACAAACACCAGCAGTTCCACTGCGTGACCCAAGTGCAGAAATCGTTTAACTGTAAATACTGCGATAAGGTTTACGTATCGTTGGGTGCTCTGAAAATGCACATCCGAACCCACACTTTGCCCTGCAAGTGCAAATTGTGTGGAAAGGCGTTTTCGAGACCCTGGTTGTTGCAAGGACATGTCCGAACCCACACTGGAGAAAAACCCTTCGCTTGTCAACACTGCAACAGAGCTTTCGCCGACCGGTCCAATTTACGTGCGCATCTACAAACTCATTCGGACGTGAAGAAGTATTCCTGTACGAATTGCAGCAAGACTTTCTCCAGAATGTCGCTTTTGATTAAACATAAAGACGGAGGATGTTGTCGCGACTGAATGATTGATTGGGATTAATAAAGGGGGTTATTTATTCACTGAGTTAAGTTGAGATTAGTAAATGAGAAATATTTTTGCAATTATTGTTGTTTAGATTATATACACAAACACTGGTAAATTAGCGATGTATATTTATTTACTGCACGTGCCAAATGTGTTTAAAAAAATGATAAAAAAAATGGAAGATGTTATTGACTTTTTATAAACTGAGTTTTATAGTTGATTTTTATATTTAAGATAAGTGCCTTTCGCTCACCTAAGTCTTTTGCTAGTCATTTTGATGATGTTATGATAAAAATTGTTGATAAACATTGCAAATAAAATTTTTGAAATTTAAATTGCGTTATTCTTCACTTTATTCTAATTACCACAAATCAAAAAAAAAAAAAAACATAAAAAAAAAAGTTTTTAATGAAGGATTTGCTAACAAACTTCTTTTCCTATATCTTAATCTTGTTTATTGACATCACAGCAAACCCAAAAAATTCCTTAAAATGGAAAAATAACACCAAAACAAAACCTTTTTTATTTTTATATTATTTAAACCCCACTTTTGTACATCACGAGGTACCGCACACAAGTTCCACTCCAGCATGACGTCATACGAAACCCATCCCTCGTGCAGGGCGCGTGCACACCTGTTCTCAACATCCAGCTGCTCTTTCACGGGATCTTCAATGCCCCAACCTACCCATCAGAGCGCGCCTCAATTCACCTCGGGCCTTCCTTCTTCTTCCCCCTCACTCTCCCTCACCTTCCAGAACAAAAGCTCTTCTTCGCCTCCAACCGTTCGGCGCATGCGCCTTGGGTAACTACACACTTACTTAAATGGCAAAGCGAAACAGTTGCTACCTGTCTGTCAAACCCACCTGGAAGGAACCTGAGGAAAAAAGACCCTTAACCTCAGGTGCTACCGATTAAACACCAACCTCAGCTTTACCAATTAAAGCATGCAATAATGACCAGCTTAAAACCCCGGGTATAATTCTAAATTACGAGTGTGCAAAGAGTTATATGACGGAGTGTCTTCCATATGGCATTGTGTACAGTCAATTTGATATCACAAATGCAGCAATTAGTGCTTGCATATCGTAAACGCATGCGCATTGGTCAAGATGGATGTAATTACTGCAGAAAAAGGCACTCATTGACGCACGTGCTTCGAATGACAGGCGTGTGTTTCCTCAATTACTGGCCACACAATAGTAGAACGCGTGTCGTCTCACCTGCGCAACATCCCAACAAAAATTTTTTTTTTATAGCGTGTTAATGTCAAGTGAACAAATTAAATCAGCACAGATTGCTAAGTCAATTTAGAAGTTGTGGGAAATGTTAGAGAGTGTCATTTTCTAGGGAATTTGCGAATTGTTTCATGTTTTTGAAAAATATCCGGAAATTGTTAACTGCAATGTTGTACTGTAGTACAAGTTTTGATGTTATTCGATTTATTATCGATAGATTTCGTTTTCATAACCGGATACACCTTTGCTGCTAGGTAGTTTAAAGGCAGGTGGTTTCGCTCACAACATTCAGGTTTTCTGAATGGGAGTTGTCCCCTTGAGTCAGAAGTGAATACTGGTTTTTAAAAGGATAAAAACATCTTTCTTTATCGAGATTCGTAAGACGGAAGTTCGGTTAGCAATAAATTAGGTTATGAATCACAAGTTACAATCTCCAATGTATGAAATCAATGATAATAGTAAAAAAGTGCAGTCCATTTTATTACGTACCGTACCGTAAGATTAAAACTGAAATTGTAAGATGTGAAATTTAATAAAAGGTTCTCCTTATAACAAAATAAAAATTGTTTTTGATGAAAGTAGATATAAAAAACAACTAAAAACCACAAAAATAGTAGCAATTCTTTGCAACAGTTAAGGTCATTTTGCGGTTACTAGTTGTTGTTTATAATCATTTTCGTAAAAAAAATATAAAAAAACCCACAAAAATTTCGTAAACCACGATATTAAACGAACCTATGATATTGATTAAATGATCAACTCAAAAACAAAATTTGAAATTTTTTAAAAATAGAAAAATCAAAATATTTCAGTAAGTCGTTATTAAATTTAAGTTTTTTAGTTGTAACTTGTTGCCATCTATCATATCCTAAGTTAAAAATTAAATCAAAACATAACAGCTCTCTAAAGAGTGATGTCAGGAGTCGAGCAAGCAAACGTCAGAATAGTAGTGCCATCTGCTGTACAAAAACACAACTATTCATGAATACTGAAAATTTAAGGCCTTTTACTTCAAATTTACATCAAGAGAATAAATTTAAAAGAAATACTTTTTGGATAATAACATTTTTTTTTCACAAAACCGAATTAAATTTTAAATATAAAAAAATGTTTCTTTAACTTTTATTTTCCTCAATAACTTTCAAAACATCATCCACATCTTCTCTCGATCCAAGAAACACCGGACAGCGTTGATGAAGCGAGTCTGGTTTTATATCTAATATCGGCATCTTCCCAGTAGTTGCTTTGCCACCTGCTTGTTCCACAATAAATGCCATTGGGTTTGCCTCGTAAAGTAATCTCAACTACAAAATTTACAAAATAAAACAAAATTTTACAAATAACAACTCCCAATAATTTACCTTTCCTTTCGGAGAGTCAGTCGTAGCTGGGTACAAAAATATTCCCCCATATTTCAACGTTCTATGAACATCTGCCACCATTGATCCAATGTAGCGAGCGCTGTAAGCCTTACCAGTCTAAAAAAAAAAAATTCAAATTACGATATATAAAAAATATGAAATAATTTAAAAGTAAAGATAAAAATTACTTTCGGAAACTTTTTACTGTGCACATATTGCGTTACAGCTTTATCCCAAAACTGTGAATATCCTTCATTAACGCTGTAAATATTCCCACGAGGTGTCATTTTAATATCGGGGTCGGTTAAAATAAACTCCCCGATCGACTTTAAATTACAAAATTTAAAATTAAAATCAAAAATAAATTTAATTTTTTAAACTTCCTCTTTTACAGGATCAAGCATGAACCCATTCACTCCTTGACCAGTGGTCAAAACCACCATTGTAGCGCTACCGTACAAAGCGTAACCAGCTGCCACCATATTTCTACCAGGCTGAAGAGCATCTTGCATTGTTGGTGGCCCCGGAGTTATCTAAACATCGAATTCGTTAATTTGAATCACATCATTTACTTTACACTTTTCACCTTTCTGTAGATACAAAAGATGGATCCAATTGACACCAAACAGTCGATATTTGACGATCCATCGAGGGGGTCAAAGCAAACGATGTATTTGCCCTGATTTTCCGTTTCCACTTGGATCACGTCGTCGTTCTCCTCAGAGACCATCATGCAAGTCGTAAACGACGTGCGAAGCATGTTTATGAAAAGGTTATTGGACAAAATATCCAACTTTTTCTGATCTTCGCCCTGAACGTTTACCACGCCTGCCATTCCGTATCTTTACCGCAAAAGAGTTTACAGTTAAGATACTGTAAGGTTTTTATTGTGTTTTTTTTTGTTAGTCTTAACTCACAGATTGGCAATTCCTGCTTTGCGCACGGCATTCGAAATGGCTTTGATGCATGTTAAAATTGCACTGAGGCACTGAGTTAATTCCCCAGTGGCGTCTGGAAGACGTCGTTGAGTTTCGAGCATGTATCGAAACAAAGTCACAAAATTAGTGTCTATATTTGATCTGCCAGACATTTTTTCACGATTTGTAGTCGAACAGGGTCGAACTACATGTAAAAACGAACGCCAGTTTGTTTTCTGCAGTTAGATTTCCATTATTGAGAAAATCATTGTTAATTTAAAATATTGGCACCTGGTGGCGCTGTTATTAGGGGATTTTATTTTCTACTGTAATTCAACTCAATTGAAAATTTAAATATTATTATATTAAAAACGTTAAAATTATTATGAATTTTAATACTTTTTAAGCAGTGCAGAGAAACGAGTCAAAGGAGGAGTTTTTTAATTGGCTTTGCTGCAAATATCAGAGTTACTACATCATCTCTTTTGCACTTTTTACCCACAATTGTTTAAACAATGGCATTCCCTCGCTTTTTCATATCCAAATTCTTCCACATTCTTTAATTTCTGTGTTTAAAACCCTAAGTCCAGCTCTTCCACTTTATTTGCGTAAATCCCAAAAAGAAATATGAGTTTTTTGGATACTTTTTTCTTTTATTTTACATATTTTCGTCGTCAAGGAGGTAAGTACTATATAAAGTAAACACGTTTTAATTACAAAAGGCTTAAAATTGCCCAATTTTGCCAGATCGTCGAGTTCAAGACTGGCCTTTAATGTCATCTCCGTGGCCCAGTTGTTTAATAACTGTTGCTTATTTCATTCTCGTCTACTGCGGTTGGCATTTTATGAGAAATCGACGAGCGCTCAACTTAAAACTTCTCCTAATTCCCTATAACTTAATAATGATGGGTCAATCGGCTTACGTATTCAAAGAGGTTCTATTTTGAAAATCTTAATTTAACATTAATTTTTCATTTTTTTTTTTTTTTTTTGCAAATAGATTTTGATATCTGCCTACAATTCAAATTTTAGTCTAATCTGTGAACCGTTAGAGACAGTGTACACACCTTTTGCAATAAGAGTAAGAAATTTGAGTTAACCTTGACCGTGAGAGAATTTACTAATATTTTTCACACTATAAGATTGCAACTGCAGCTTGGTGGTTTTACATCTCGAAAATAGTGGAATTGTCTGACACTGTGAGTGATGCAATTTGAAATAAAATTTATTTTTTATTTCTTTTTTAAATTTAAAATTACAGGTTTTTCTTATCTTGAGAAAAAAAGACGAGCAATTGACTTTTCTTCACGTTTTCCATCACGGGACTATGGTTATCAATCAGTGGTTGGCTTGTAAATACATTCCAGGAGGTCATGGTTGTATAAAGTCTTAATTTTTAAATTTTCTGGATTTTTAATTTATTCATTTATTTCAAACAGCATTCATTCAAGGGATGGCCAACAGTCTTATACACGTGATTATGTATTGTTATTACTTTCTCAGCGCTTTAGGACCGAAAATTCAGAAATTTCTTTGGTGGAAGAAATACTTGACAACTTTACAATTGGTAAAAAATATTGTTAGAAATATTCACTGTAACCTAATAATGTGTTTTGTTTATTTCAGTGCCAATTTTGTATTATTATTTTCCACAATTCGATGGGCAGCATGGTTAAATGTGAATTTCCATGGTGGGTTGCACATTACGGAAGTATTTACAGCATTATTTTGTTTGTGCTTTTCTACAAATTTTACGTCAAATCGTACCAGCAGGGAATGAAAACCAAATTAAAGGATTAGATATTTAATTTAAGAGTTTGAAATAAATATTTACATTTTTTTTCCTTTTGTAATAATGGGTGTGCTGTGCTGCCATCTGTGCACAATTTATTAAACCACAACTCTTTAAATTTCATTACTCTAAATAATCGACATATTAAATATATTAAATTGTGCGAAATATAAGGTATAGGCATTTAAAGTCCATTTTAATACATGAAAATCAATTATTAACTCGTTTTAATTTAATTGAATTTCTTTTTCAAAATAGTTATATCACAAATACATTTTATCTCCCAAGACCATATTTAATTCATTTACACTAAAATAAGTTATTTAACCTTAAAACAACCAATTTAAAGTTTGGCTAAATTTTTATGGAAATTTTTCTATTGGCTGAATCACTCAGTCAGTGCAAAAGCTATCTTCACGATGGCCTTCAATTCACTGCCCTGTTTATTAATTATTCTGGGTTTTGCTGTTAATTCAGGTAAGCAAAATCACTTCTTAAACATTGAAGCACTTAACTGTATAGATAAAAAGGTAAGATAATAAACCTTCATTCAGCTGCCGCTTCACTGCCGCTCACCTACAAATGGCAGAAAAGCCAATGCAACAAGGAACAAAAGAAAATCATTATAAAATGCAACTAACTTAATGTTTACCTAACATAACAACACTATAGAGAAAATTGAATTATTCTGCACGATATAAACATGAAATCAACGTAATTACTGTTAGAAATATGACCCGAATCAGCATCGGTGTGCAACCGACGGAAGCTGAAAAATAATATTGGTTTATCTTTTGACACCAGTCGGCGCCACTGCATCTGTCAAATTTCAAACAAGCGGGAAATTCAAATACAAACTTTTTATTTATTTTAAGGTTTTGCTGATATTTTAAAGCCTCCTGAATTCAGCAATGAACCTCCTTATCGGATCGAATTCTCAAACACAACTGGAATTAAAATCCCCTGCACTGCCAATGGAGACGCTCCAATTAACATCACTTGGATTATGGCTGATGGAAACCCCTTATCAAACATTCACCAACTGAGACACGTTGCAAGTGATGGAACATTGGTATTCCCACCCTTTGAGGCCAAAAATTACCGCCAGGACATGCATGCAGTCACTTATAAATGCATTGCAAGTAACGCGGCTGGATCAGTGATAAGCAGAGAGGTTCACGTCCAAGCAGGTTAAAACAAGAGCATGAAAAATTAACTTTCAATTTTTTTTTTAAAGTTAAATTTACATATTTTAGTCATGGATCAGCCATTCGAGCCACACGTTTATGACGCTTTTGCAACTAAAGGAAGTGTTGCAGCAATTAAATGCGTTATATCAGGAACTGTTACTAAATACGTGAGCGTTGACACTTGGATTAAAGAAAACCAACAAGAAATAAAAACATCTTTCTTTGATGGTATTATTTTGAGTGTAATTACGGTATTTTATACTGAGTAGTTTTATATTTATTCCAGATAAGAAATACACAGTGACTAGAAATGGTGATTTATTGATTTCTAATGTTGATAGTTCTGATGCCGGTAAATCTTATCGATGCATCGCTAAACACCGTCTTACAGGAGAAGTTAAAACAAGTACAACCGCGGGAAAACTTTTTGTTACAGGTAATAATTAACAGAGATTGATAAAATTAGACTGAAATTAATTGATTTTTGACAGAGTTGCAAGGCAATGTTCCATCAAAAATTCTAGATATTGATCAAACAGTGTCAGCTGTTGTAGGCAGTCAAGCGGTATTACCCTGTGTGAGCCAAGGGCATCCAACTCCTACCATTAAGTAGCATTCAAAAGACGAATTAGATTTATTTAAAATTTTAAGAATTTAAGAAAACAATGATTTTCTAGGTGGTTCAAGAAAAGCAGCGATGGCGCCTTGATCCCCATCGATTTCGAAAACAGATTAAAGACAACAAAACTGGCTATAATTATTTCAGACATTCAAGAAACTGATTCCGGAATTTACGTTTGCACTGCTGAAAACACAATTGGCACTTCAAGAATGGAGTTGATGTTGAATGTAGAGAGTGAGTTTTCCATGTCTACAACTAAAGTAGAACTTAATTTTAACTTTCTGCATCAACTCAACAGAAACAACAGAAATCACTCTGAATCCTTCCAAATTGAAATTAGAAGCACATGAACAACAAAATTTAGTTTGTGATGTAAAAGCAATATCAGAATTTACTATTTCGTGGTACAGAGATGGTCAGGTGTTGGCTGAAAAGAATGGATTTAAAGAATTGATACCGGATCTAAACGGTATTTACCAATGTTTTGCTAAGTCTGAAGAAAGTATGGTCTATGCCTCTGCTCAAGTCACATCTGGAGGTAAATATTTTCTTATTTGTATTATCCTAAACTTAATTCACTGTTTATTTCAGCAAACAAACCTGTCATAATAAGTGGATTTGAGGAGAAGATATTGCATTCTGGGAATGATATTAACTTGCAGTGTAAGGCAGCTGGTAATCCTGCACCCAAGATTACTTGGTTTATAGAAGATGATATGTTAACCACATCAAATTCAGTTTTAATCAATGAGGAAATTGGAAAAAATAACGTTGTTATCAGCAAGTTAACAATAAACAAAGTTTCAGTGGCCAATGGTGGGTTATATGGATGCGAGGCGTCAAATAGTATTGGCAGCAGAAGCAACTACGCTAGAGTGAATATTCACGGTAAAATTAGTTACAATTTAAGATGGTACGGTACCGTAGTTTAAGGTTAGAATGTGTTTTTGTTTTGCAGGCAAGTTGGGAATCAGATCTGTAAAGCAAAAAACAGTTGTGGCTGGTAACAGTTTTGTTGCCAACTGTCCATATTATGGCTATCCTATAAGTAATATCAAATGGCAAAAAGGTAATAAGATTTATTTTTGTAGTGTTTGATGTGAACTGTAGAGTACTTTTTTTTATCTAATTGATTCAATTTTCCAGATTCAAAAGTAGTGCCAAGGATGTTTCATCAAAGTATATTTCCAAATGGCACATTAATTGTCACCAACGTGAAAAAAGGACTGGATGATGGAACTTACTCCTGCATTGTATCAAACATTCAAGGAGAAACTGTAACCGGAAATGTCGAAGTAGTGGTAATGAGTGAGTGATAAAACATTTTTTTTAAATTTATTTTGGTACAGTTGTAATTTGTGAGGGATTAATAACACTTCCGGTTAGACTTGAGACAAGTTTTTACTAGAATCAAGTTTCATTGGAAGTACATTTCATCCCGCTTTGCTTTAATTTAAAACAAAAGTTATTGATTTTCAAACTCTTTCAAAGGTGAAAGATCAGCTAGTACTTTTCATTGACTAAACTTTTTCAGTTGCACCAAAAATTATGCCATTTTCATTCCAAGAAGATCTATTACGCGAAGGCATGAGAGCTAGACTTCAATGTGTCGTGAGCGAAGGCGACTCACCTATCACGATTCAATGGCTGAAAGACAATGCCGCAATTTCACCCGAGTTAAACATTAAAATCCAACAATTAGATGAATTTTCCAGTATCCTCAATATAGGACACGTAACCCCAAAACATAACGGCAACTACACTTGCACTGCAGGAAATGCAGCCACAACAGTAGCATATTCGGCCATATTGAATGTGAATGGTAATGCTTTTCCTTATGTCTCATTTTGCCTTGCAGTTCCTCCAAAGATCATTCCGTTCGCCTTTGTGGATGACCAATTCTACAAAGGGATGCGTGCGCACATCACTTGCGCCGTGAGCCAAGGAGATCCGCCGTTGACCTTCCGCTGGTTAAAAGACGATCTCCCGATCCCTCCGTCCGATACAGATGTGGCCACACGGCAATACGACAAATACACGAGTTCTCTTGCAATCGAGAGTGTGTCATCTTCTCACACGGGAAATTACACCTGTGTCGTGTCGAATCGGGCGGTGACGGTCAGCCACACGGCGCAACTTCTGGTTCACGGTAGTAAGTTATTTTTTCCTTATTAAACTTGGGGGTTTCTTTTCCAGTTGCACCGAGGATCATTCCCTTCTCCTTCCAAGACGAATACGTGGCGGAAGGCAGACAAGCAAGGGTTATGTGTGGGCTAATCGAAGGAGATGCTCCTGTTGATTTTACTTGGTTAAAGGATGGACTGCCGATAAAGCAGACGGATATTAAAATTTCAAGAGCTGTTGACAATTACTCCATATTATCAATCAACAGTGTCAACCGTGGTCATACTGGGAATTACACGTGTGTGGCCACAAACCGCGCAACCAGTTCCCAATTCAGTGCCAACTTGATAGTTAATGGTAATTGCTAACAGAACTGTGTTTGGTTGTTTTCAGCTGCCCCAAAGATTATTCCATTCTCCTTCCAAGACGATCACTTGTTCGAGGGAGTATTTGCAAAGGTTTCGTGCGTAGTTTATCAGGGAGACCTTCCAATTACGATCGAATGGTTCAAAGATAACCAGTCGTTGTCGCGGCTTCAGGGCGTTAATGTTCGACAAGTTGATCAGTTTTCCAGTATGTTGACCATTGAAAAAGTGCAACAAATCCACAGTGGCAACTACACTTGCGTTGCTAAGAACTCCGCAGCTTCAGTCACGTCGGCAGCCATCCTTGTTGTCAATGGTAATGGCTGATTGTGATTAGTTTTTTTGTTTTTCGTGTTTTGCAGTCCCTCCCAAAATTGTTCCATTTCCGTTCCAAGATGGACATTTACTCGAGGGCATGCTAGTTCGAGTATCTTGTGTTGTCAGTCGCGGAGATTTGCCGTTAAATATATCGTGGCTGAAAGATGATAGAGTTGTTATTGAAGAGCCGTCTATCAGTGTTCATAGTCTAGATGATTACTCCAGTGTGCTGTCAATTGACCCTGTTGTTAAGAGACACGATGGCAACTACACTTGTGTTGCTAGAAATTTGGCTGGATCTGATTCGTTTGTTGCATCAATTATTGTATATGGTAAATTCAATATTTTATTCGGTGTGTTCAAAATTCGTGTTAGTTTGGGTATGGGGAGCCAATGCCAACAGTGGGTTCAATTTTTGTAGGAACTTCATGACAAATTTTGCGAGGTAGCTAAAAATGCTACTTCCGGTTTGATTTCTAGTTAAACCGGAAGTAATTTTAGGCATTAAAAATTGCATGGAAGTGCGAGATTACGGCTGGATGTTAATACTATTTTTAATCTTTTTTTTAGAATTACCAAAATGGGTTATAAAACCGACCGATACTAAAGTCCCCATTAGAAGTTCAACTGTAATGCCTTGCCTCACAACTGGATTTCCAAAACCAGTAACAACTTGGTACAAAGTTGAAGGTTCCGACTTCTGGGGCGTGAAAAATTTAGTTCAAAATGGAAATGGCTACAAATTGTTGGAGAATGGATCGCTTCAAATTGACGGGGTCACCATGCAGCATGCTGGGTATTATTTTTGTCTGTCAAATAACTCGATTGGCAGCATCAGCGAAATGGCGCTGTTATCTATTAGTTGTAAGTAGCAAACTTTTTAAAAGGAAAAATAAAAATTACTTAATCAATTTTGATTTGTTTTCCAGCAGTTCCCCCTCAATTGCACAAAAAATATCAAAATGACACTGTCAAATTTGGCGATTCGGTGCACTTTGTGTGCGTTGCCCATGGAGACCAGCCAATGACTTTTACTTGGTACATCAATGGAATTAATATTACTGATGCAAATAATGGGTGAGTTTTCAAATTTAAAAATTATAAATTTAATAATATCCTCTATTGTGGATTGATTCTCAGGTATTTAATAAAACAATCAAATGACAGTGGAAGTGTCATTTCCGAATTTGCAATTTTAAAAGCATCCAGAAAAGACTCAACTGATTTTATTTGCAATGCTCAAAACTCGTACGGGTCTCAGAATGCAACATTCAACTTAGTAGTCTTAGGTTTGCATTATTTTAGACTTCGTGTCTATGGGGTAACAAATGTTATGTCGTGCAGAAAAGCCCGATGCACCTGAAGAGGTCAAAATAATCGAAGCTAACAACCGCACAGTTGTTATCGGCTGGACTGCACCATTCAATGGAAACAACGCAATAAATAAATACATTTTACAATACAAACTAACTTCAGGTAAGAGACGAGTGTACTTCTCATATTAAAACTTCATCTAAACAATTAATCTGACAGACACTTGGGAGTTGGGAACCCGAAATCTAACCCTTCCAGGACACAAACTTCAATCAGCAATCAGCAGTTTGAAACCCTCAGCTAATTACCACGTCCGAATTATTGCTGTTAATGTTATTGGACTTGGTTTACCCAGCGAAGCGATAGAAGTTTCAATGCCAGATCAAGGTATTTAATTTCAATTTATAATGGAGATATTCTAATCTATGAATATATAACAGCTCCTGCTGGTCCACCATTAAACATAAACGCCATAGCAACTGATTCAAACAGCCTAAAAGTATCTTGGCAGGTAAAAATGTCAACAAAACGTTAATCGACGTGATTGACAACTTTATCACTTCAGGCTCCTCATGGCCAACTTCGAAACGGCATCATAAAAGGATACTACATCGGCTACAAAATTGCCAGTTCGTCCAACGCTTATCAATTTCGCATGTTGGAAGTTCCCGAAGACTACACGGCGACACTCTCTATGCCCATCAACGATCTTTACAAATTTACACAATACAGCATCGTCGTCCAGGCCTTCAACGATGGCGGGAAAGGACCTTTGTCCAAAGAAGTGATCGCAGTTACGTCAGAAAGCATTCCCACAAAACCACCACAAGATATTCAGTGTTCGGTTCTGTCGTCAAAAAGTTTACATCTTACTTGGCAGCCACCGCCATTGACAAGCATTCACGGAGTGCTACAAGGATTTAAAGTGATCCATGTACCAGTTTCTGACCAAAGTGATATATCTTTTTTCATCAAATTAAATTGTTTTTCTAAAATGTTTATTTTGATATCTAGGAAACGTAGCACCTGAAGTTAAAATATTGAATTCCACAACTAAATTAACGCTTAAAAATTTAGATAAGTATACAAATTACAGTGTGCAGATTTCAGCTATGACTAGAAGAGGAGATGGCGTTAAGAGTGAACCGATATTCTGCAGAACACTTGAAGACAGTAAATCTTATTTTACGTTTTACCTCGAACTCACTTTTTTAAATTAAATTCTGCACCAGTTCCAGACAGTCCCTCTGACGTAAAGGTTTTGCCACTGTCGGCCCAGTCAGTTATAGTTGCCTGGAAAAGTCCTGCGCATCCGAACGGAGTTATTACAAAGTACACTGTATACATGAAGCTTTCTGGAATAGTGAAAGAGGTACTTTGAGTGAAAAAAGGGCATTTTGAAGTTTCATTTGCAATTTTGGGAGTTTTGTTTATTTTCTCAGGAAAATTCTAAAAAGTATGTAGTTGATGGAAACACGACTTTCTACGAGATTGGTAATTTAAAACAAACTGAAACGTATCAATTTTGGGTGACGGCTTCAACTATGATTGGAGAAAGTGTCAAAAGTCGCATTGTGCCTCAATCACCAAGCAGTAAATCACGTGAGTTGTTTTACCACACTTCATTTACTCTTAGCATTATTTCATTTACTCACATTTTAAACCAGGTGCGGCAAAAGTAGCTGGATTTGGTACCACTATTGTAGTCAATCAAGGTGACGACGTTTTACTTACTTGCAAGAGTGTGGGAATTCCTTCACCACAACAAGACTGGATGAGTAATGAGAATTTAGCACATGATCAATCCTATTTTCTTATCTTCAATTATTCTGATTTTTGGGAGTGGAAATACCCTCGATTTGGATCACAGACGAGTAACATTAGCTGACGGATCGTTACTGATCAAAGACACGGATGAACTCGACTCTGATAATTATACGTGTCACGTACAGAACGAACATGGACAAGATTACATCATCTACAACCTAATCGTCCAATGTATGAAACCAACGTTTCGTGTTTGTTATTGTGTGATCTAAATTTATTTCTTCAGCTTCTCCAAGTACTCCGTTTGTTGAAATTTCCTTAATCACTACCGCATCTATTGACATTCAATGGAAAGTCGAATCAAACGGTGGCAGTCCAGTACTGGGTACGAAGTACCTAGTGTAATCACCTGATATTTTTACTTATTAACCAGTAATTTGGTTTTTAGGATACAAATTGTATTACAAGCACGACCAAAGTGACTGGGACATGATCGATTTGGATGCAGACATCAATACTTATCATTTAGATGGTTTACATTGCGGAACTAAATACCAATTATACATGATTGCATACAACAAATTAGGGCAAGGAAAAGCCACACATGTTATTGCAACTGCTACTAAAGGAGGAGGTAAACTGAGTAAAAAATGTTAAAATTAATGGGTCTTTATTTTCTTATTTATTTTTGCAGTTCCTACTTCCCCATCGAAATCTTCTTTGATCGAAGAACACTCGAATTCCGCCACCCTCAATCTCGATTCGTGGTTCGTTGACAAATGCCCCATCAAATACTTTGTAATTGAATACAAAACACGCACTTCCTCTCAATGGACTTTGCTTTCGGACGACGTCAATCCAGAAAAACACAAAATTACATTGTCCAACTTATTGCCTGCCACGTGGTACAATTTAAGAATGATCACTCACAGCAGTGCTGGAACTGCAGCAGCTGAATACATTTTTGCAACTCTAACTCTTGATGGAGGTAAATTACTGTTTAATATTTAATTTGTAACTGGCATTTTATTGCAATTTTTGTTTTATTCTAGCAACCATTATGCCTGAAACGATGTCCGATGAGGCCAGCATTAGACCGATTGCATTCAAATTCGAACTCAAACACGTTATAGCAGTCACTTCGGGAACCTTGATACTCGTACTCGTCGTTGTAATCGTGTGGATTTGCAGCCAAACCAACAAATCAAAGAAAAGTCACAGACGAAAGTCAGGTATTAGATAAACCTAAATAGCAAATGGCAAATTCTTAAATTTCTGCCTTTGACGTTTAGGCCCCCAGTTCTTTTCTCAGTCTGAATGCGGAAGTGACACCACTTACAATGGCACCTATGGATATGCCCCTGGGAAATCGACACTGCAAAGAGATTTTCATAACACACGTAGGATTTAGAAAAACCACAGATTTAAAATCAACGATTTTATACGTTATACTTGTAGTGAGAAAAGGGGATGTGGCTCCTTACGCTACTGGTCACCTCTCAGATCATTACCAAGCAGAAGAACTTGCCATGTTTCACGGAAACAACCCGATGATGGGTTTTGGCAACATGATGACACCAGGGGTATTTTGAAAACTCTTAATTATAATTTTTCATTTTAAATGTGCCTGGCATTTAAAATATATTACAGACAGTCCCCTTCTATCCACAGGGTCGTGCCAGTCTCCCACTAGATGGAGCAGGTAAATAATTAATAAAATTTTAAACGTTAGTCTAAATATTAAATTTTTTCATCTTCATGGGCAAAATCAAGATTTCGCCACTGCGCCACCTATGTCTGATTGCTACGGAGGCAATAGCTGTTATCAGGTTAAAAGTCAAAGACCAATGGGTCAAGCTACCCCGCAACACAAACTGCACGGCATGAGTCTTATTTCGGTTCCACCAACACCACCACCTCTTCCAACACAAGGGTAGGAGTTATTAAATGATGAAAATTAAAATAATACAGTATAAAATGGGTATTCTTTTTATTGTTATAGTGCTGTGGAAACTACTTTCACATTCCCTACTCTTCCGGAAGCAGCTGCTGCAGTTGCTAAGGAAAAGGCTCAAAAGTATGATGCACCATGGGATGTGAAAAATGCTAAGAAAACAGAATAAGCATTTCCATTCAGAGTTCACTTTTCTGTACTGTAGATTAATTAGAATTATTGTAGCGTATGTAAATGAGGTTTTACAGTGTATGTTTAGAGAGATAAGTTTTACGCTTTTTAAAAGTTTCTTCATTGTGGATGTTTACTAACAATTAACAAGTAAGTGTTGTTCAGTAATGCTATTAAAATTTATAATTAAGTAGATTTTAGATTTTTCACTACATTTGTGGACATTTGTCTGTTTTGGTGTTACTTGTATCCCTTAAATTTTTCACTTACGAGTTAGGGCATTTTGCTTAAAATAAAATCAAGTGTTAACAAATATGATAAACTAAAATGAGTCTAGCTTATTACTGAGCGGTATTCGTCATCTATAACATTTGCCAAGAAAATAAGTAAAAAATAAATCACAAACAAAAGTCTGAAAAAATTATTTATATACTTAAATTAATTTTTTAGTCATTAAAGACATAGATTAAATTCTAATTTGCGTTATCTTAAGCGGAAAATTATGGTCTTTATACATTATAATCTTTCTGTCTTCGTGAAAGAAAATTTATGAGATAAACTTCTTCTCAAGCTTCGCAACTTCGTGGAATAATGTTGATACAATTGCTTCTTAGTGCCAGTATTACAGTTGTAAATAAGAAACAACGTAAGTCCTTGCAAACTATTCATGATATCAGGAATTATCCAGTAATCATTACTCAAATTTAACGATTGGGTAACATATTCCAATACTTGAAAAATCCACCAAATTCCTGCGAGCAGCGACAACTTCATGTATGTGCATAGCCTTAAAGACAAAAAAAATTATAAAAATCAACAAATACCAAATTACACATATATCACTTCTTACATTTGCGAACAGATATTTTGATTGGCCATTTCAATTCCCGCGCTCAATTTCCTTAAATTAATGCAAGTTAATGCAATTAGAATAATATTAACCAACTGGCCGTAAATTGCACCCGCATAGAGAAATGTTTTTTGAGCAACATTATCGTACATGGATACAAGACATTGACATTTGAATCCAGGTACATGAGCTGCTTTAGTAAAAATCAGCAAATTGCAGACGATCATGATTAATGCTGGTAAAACCAAAGCATATAATAATTGACACGTATATTTCAAACACGATGCACGAGATGCCGAAATGATCCTGTTTGGGTGAAAATGTCTCCACATATTGAAAGTGACAATGTGCAACCAACAAAATGATGCTAGGAATGTGTATTGAGTAGCAATGGCTAGGAAATAGCAAAGTGCAGAAGTAAAATCATGTCCAACTTGAAACACTATTAGTCCACTGTAGAACCAAAATAAACACACCATGTGCCAGAAAAGTGGCCTTGGGTCGTGGACAGAACTTACAAACGGCAAGGCGAGGTGGAAATACAGTGCAAAGGTGAGAGCAATGACTGAAATTGCCCAAGAGGTGATGTAGATAACGTCGATGTAGTAAAAAGGTGGACGAACGTGTTCTGGAATGCAGACGTCGGCGGTGTTGTTGAAGGAATTGTATTCACCAAAGCTGTATGTTAAATTTTCCGGTAAATAAAACAGAGTTTTGTTTTCTGTGAAAATGTAGTCAGTTTGAAAGTAGAGTTTCCATTTCATACATTTTTCAAAATTTTCCATGATTCTGTAGTGATACAAGACTTTACTTTAGCAACAAGCCTTAGTAATAAGATGATAATAATAACTAGATTCGTCTGAGTGACTTGAAAGTTAAGTCAAGCATTGTGGTATTTGTTTCATTAATTATTTTTTGTTATTTTTAATTGAATCGTAGACGAATGACGTACAAAAAAAAAATCTATCAATAAAAACTCAATTTTTTGTTTATTTTTTTCAAATATTTAGGTTTACAACGTTGAAAATCCTTTCGATTTCATGGAAAACATGAAAAACAAATATCAGAAGTGCGGCGTGATGAATCGGTC
>JAQFZP010000405.1:0-37522 GCA_034695745.1 Geophilus truncorum
CTCCTCTTGCAGTCAGGCATCGCGCCATCTATTATCCATTCTTGCAATTATGCCACTCATAAAACACATAACTTCCTACGCAAAATACTGTTACTTTATTTATACAAGCAAACATACAAAGACAAAATAAAGAAATGCAAATAAATTTTAAGCATCTACTTACGATTTTTGTGAACACATTTTGGTGGAAAACCGTCACAAAGAAAGAGTGCGGAATTTTCAGTGATATTTTTAAATATATCATAATAAATATTCATAAATTTCTTTTTCACACAGTTATAGCACTCATTTTAAACTGAAATTACAGATTACAAGCACATAAATGACCAATATCTTAACAGTCAAAAAATAAAAATGACAATTTAATAATAACAATTTTCAAACAACACAATTCTTTTAAGATCGTGTAAAAAAATTTAAAGATCAATTCATCAATATTTAATTTTAATATTAAATTGTCAAATAAATTGAGATCTACATAGCATTATTTCTTTTTCACCAACATTTTCTCATAAAAATTACAATGAATGGATATGTGCCAATAACAAGTTACAGCTCAAGATCATGATATTTGTACATCAAAAAACATCGAATATATATATTTTTTTAATTTTTTTTATCAATTTTCAAGCCACATATGTACATCTAATGCAGGTATAAAAACTCACCACCTACAACATGGAGATATAGGCGGAGATACGATTATTGGTAATTTCATTTATTTTAAGTGATGGGAACAATAATTGATAGTCATTCAGCATTGTCTCCAGCATTGATTTCATATTCAATTTTCATAACTTAATGCTTTCCAACAGTCTTATTTAAAATGGACGCCAATTTCTTTCTTAGACGATTGATATACGTGATCGGAATATCAATCAAGACCTTTACTGATATATTTTTTTCAATCCATTCAATTCTTTAGTCAAATCATCTACAGTCGAAACGTATTGATTCGTTGGCTGACGTTTAGCAAATCCGCTGAAAGATTTCTTTTTCTAAAACGAAAAATATAAGACATTAGAAGGCACTTGATAATTTCAACACGTTATATGTCGTAAGATATCGTCATCGTTGAGCGATGTGCGCATTCGTTGCTATGGCAATGACGTAAAAGTGAAGCTGATTTCATTCACATTTTTCCGCCCTCAAACTCTTTGACGTCATTGAACTCTGCAATGCGCAACGCGCACGCCCAGCTGAAAACTACTTTGGGTTCTATGTAGTGAAAGATGAATGAATTTCCGCCCACCCTTTACCCTCACTCCATTCACAAAATTGTTGGGAGTTTGTTCTACAATACGATATCATCGATTGAACTGTATGACCAATAGCTAAAGCACCGCCATGGGAGGGCTTCACTGCTCGTCCTAAAGCAATTGATTTTTGAAAATTAAAGGTTTAGAAAATTTTCCTTCATTTTAATCACCTAAAACTTAAAAAAAAAATAGCTAAATTTAACTCTGTTTATCCGTTTAAATTGAAACCAGGATGTATCTGAGCTATTTTTATTTTTAGATAATCCACTTAGATCGAATTTTGAAGTTTTAATGCGATTTGCTGTCAAGCCTGTCAACATCAATCTTGTTAATTTTTCAAAATGTTTTGAATTTTTTATACTTTTAAAGGTAACGATAAATGTTTTAAAAATAAATGTCAGTTTTTGAATTTGTTTAACGAGAGAAATGAATATAGTCATTAAGGTGGTTTGGGGGTCTTTTAAAATTACATAAGTTTGCTGACGCAATACTCCCAGTAGGCAATTCCTGTAATCGTAAAATTCACTGAAATTGTGGGCAATTTAAGACTCGGCGATCAATGACATGAAAGTGTTTGTTTATTGTCAACTGATCAAAACAAGGTCGCCTATTTCCAATGTTTACGAAACTCTGTATTGTCGTATTGTACACAACAATTTCCACGAAATAAACAGAAAAAACGACCACTACCTATCGCACACCTTTAAACTGCCAATTTTAAATGATTTAAATTTTTAATTTTTTTAAATCGACTCATATACAACTGAAGTTTTATCGTACTGAAACGAACAAGTATGTTGATGGTTATTTACAGTCAAACCTCGTTATAACGAATCCTCATTATAACGAACGAATTTTTCGGTTTCTTGAGCTTCGTTGTAACAGGGTTCGATTGTATTTTAACAAAAAATTAATGTTTAAATTAAAATTTTTCTATCACTAAAATACTACCGTAATAAAATTAATAAAATATATTATTTTAAGAACAAAAAAATTATTCTTAAATTTAATTTTTATATGATTAAGAAATACACTACACAACGAGAAGTAATTATTTAGTAAAATATCTCTTATATTATTTAAATTTTATTTTTAATAATTAATTGAAGTTACCTGTTGAGCATTCACGGTAGACTTCATTTTCTTATTTTCCGCTTCCCCACCAGTTGGCTCTACCGAGAGAACTGCCGAATGACTTGGGGGTCTCAGCAATGGAATTTCCTTCTGACCAGGTCCTTTGGATGACTTTTCTTCGACGTTTTCAAAGTTTTTCACCGTTGGTTTTAGGGAGGATGAAGAAGACGACTTTTTAATTGCTGTTTGTTTCAGTTCTTTGACAATTTGATCATTTTCTACATCGGCATCGTCTTGCTGGGATAAATTGGCATCAGATTCACTCTGGCGAATCAGGGTTTCCATAAGCGCTTCAGTTAACATTTCTAATGCTGGTTTATTGATGGCGACGTCATTTTCTACCCAATTTTGCTGCTCTTCTTCGTCGTCTAATGAAATGGGCTCGCCATATGGATATGGCAAGTTAGCCGGGAAACGTTTGATGAAAGGCGGAACTTGAGGATGAGCTAATTGTTCGCGGACAATGTCCAATTCAGAATAAGCGGGACGCGGGTCGCCGTAATCGCCGAAATCCGGGTACCCGTACATCGGAGCGGGCTCTTGCCGAGGCCATAACGCAAAATCGGGTGGCAAATTGAAATCTTGCGGTTCAAATCGCCCTTGTTGTTTGAAGAAAGGGTACGATGAAACTACTGCGATACTCGCCAAAGTGTAAAGGAAGCCGTAAACCATAGTAAATTGCTACAAACTTAAAAAAAAAAAAAAAAAAAAAAAAATTTAAGTACATTTAAACATTAAAAAAAAGTGGTGTTCCGCAGATAAGCCAACTATAACCAACAAGGCGGAGTTTTCGCTTGATTTGCCAAGTACTAAAATATTTAAAACATCGATCGCTTACGCGCAATTACAAAGTAATCGAATGACACTTACTTGATTATCTAAACTGGAAAAAAGGTACTGCTATCGTGGAAAAAAACCAGGAGCTCTCACGCGTGCTGGAGATTGAGGCACCAGAATGAACGCGGGCGCTGCGCCGCAACGTTATTTCTAGACGAGAGTTCCATCGATCGGGGAAAGCCGCCTACGCACGACTGAAAAGCGCGCGTCTCGCCCAACGACGATGACGCAAATTTTGATCCGTTGCTCACGCACATGTTCTCGTTCGTGCGGTGCTCAATGGCAGGCGTGATACTAAAAATAGAAACAACGTCCCCCTTGATGCTTCCCATCTCGGGTTGAAATGACGTCAAATTTCTTTGTCAGAAACCAACAGATGTCAACTGCAGTTTAAAATAAGTCTTCTGTTTATTTAGGGAAGTGAATGTTTATAAACATTGTGTTTTGTTTTTTTAATCTATTTTTTTTGTACGGTATGTTTTTCATGAAAAGTGTAATCGAAGGTGTTTTTGTAAGTTGTTTTTATTCTTGGTTATGTAATAACAAAAGTAAATAACATGTTGCCAATTGGAATCCATCAAAAGCATGAGTGGGGAGCAAAAATGGGCTGCCAACTGAAAAGGCAGCGAATCAGAGGGAGAAGGAGATAAGACAGGACGCACTGTGGGAGCTAAAAAGGGTCAACGAACTTGCAAATGTCACATGAAATAAATCGATTTGCCCAAATCAGAAGCGACTCTGTTGCAAATTAATCCTACTTTGTTACTGCTCTTTTTTAAGATGTGCTGCACCAATTACTGGTTACTTTACATCTATGCATAATTAATTAATTAAAGTTCCAACTCATGATAAAATAAGTTTTCTAAAAAAATTAATCTAAATAATAAAACTATGTTTAAGTTTACTTTCAATTTAATTTTATAACATCGCGTTGAAATGAAATACGGCTGAATTTGAATACATTAAAAAACATGAGCTGTCACTTGCAATGTATTTTAAATCCACATGGAATTTTAAATTTAAATATTTTTTTTATATACAGTAGTATCTAAGCTTCGTACAGTGTTACATTTATTTTCAGTTTCCAGTTATAAAAATAGAACAACTGTAGGTTTGACTGGTAAATTTCTGAAAATAAATGAATATGAAGTAAAATCAATAACTAGCAACAAGTTTAATCAATATAAAATTTTTAATTTTCCTACATACCTTCCGCTTGTCAAAGCATATCTCGAAATCCCCTTAACGGTCCTGGTAGTGGACACGGACAATTCAGAGCGCATTTTCGCATGCAGACGTCGTCCGTGTGAACACAATCGCAATTCCTGCATGGACACACAAAATTAATTGGCAGTTTAGTCTTCGTTTTCAAATCCGGATTATTATTATCAACTGCAAGCGAAGTTGCAATGCATAAAAGTAGGAAAATTGCGACAAACATTGCTTTGAATTTGCTGCAAGAACGATTCAAGCTGAATACTGCACAACAAATGCAGTGAATAATGATAAATCAAAGCTGTGAGCAAATTGCGTTTCTGAAACTCATCAAAAATGACAGATGGATATTGCTGATAATTACGAGTCGTTATCATAACAAGAAACAGTTGCCCTCTAAAATAAAATATTGATTATAATATGCATTTTGAAATAATGAAATGTAATGCTACAGTTGATGTTCGTCATAAAGCAATAATCTTTTCATTAAACCATCCAATTTTTAAATCAATCGCTCGCTTTCAGGTGGCGGTATAAGTTTGACATTGATATGGTTGGTTGCCATAGACAACGCCTCCTACGCCAAAACTTAATCCAGTACCGAATTGTATAGCTGAATTTATCTGAAATTATATTTTTTGCTTTAGTTGTTGTTGTGTTTGATCTCGACTAAATAATTTCATTGCGCTAAGCTGTTTTAAAGTTGTTTTCTTTGAATTAATCATCATAGCAGTTAAGAAATGTCGCATTAAAAATAAATAATTATGATAAAAACTACTGTAGATCAAATAAACCTAAAAGTGTTCAGTGTATTTATAATTTTGTTGTTTTTCACCTTTGGTTTTAAATCAAATAGTTTTCTCCCTTTGATACATCAAAGCTATGCGCACCGTTAAGCATAAATCAGAAAAACCTTGACCTTTACCGCTAAGCACAGCTTCAAAAAGATCTACAAACCCAGAAGAAAAGAAATAATAAGAAATAAAACCGCAAACATTGATATGTTTGAGCTCAAACAAATGCAGAACTGAGATGATACCTAATCAAACACTAAACTTTAAACAAACAATTTTTCAAAATTCACTAATTTAATTTTTGAGTTACTGGCTGTTGGGCTTGAGATCAATTACAAATTCCTAATCGCTTTACTAATGCATAAGCTGTCTAACAGTAAAGCCAACCACAAAAAAACAATGTTAAGGTTTAATTCGATGTACCAAGGATGATGTTAAAAAATTAAAATAAAATAATAAAATGTATTTTATATAATTTATGTACCGTACTTGAAATTAAACCAATTGATATTTTTTTCATCAGTTTTTTTTATGTCTGTTTTATTCGTATTGAAATTAGTACAATTTGAAACCTAAATTTAAAAATAATTACTTATTAGGGTAAGCACTAACTTCTGTTTACGTCTGCAAAAAAAAAAAAAAAAAAAAATTTATTCAATTTACCTGCAGCCAGTCACTTGTTTTGATTAAAAATAATCTTTTTGCATTACATTAAACAAGAAATAATAATAAGATGAAATAATAATAAGATTTAATCATAGCTTTCATCGCAAATTTTATGTTGCAAAACTATAAAATTGGAGCAAACTAATCTTGTGCAACAAAAATAAATTAGAATTTTAGGCAGTGGGTGTGTATGCTCTTCACCCACACATCAGTTATAGATTATTACGCCAGTGTATAAGTTAAAATCCAAGCTTCCTTATATTTCGTAATTAAATGATGTAACAAGTGTTTCAATCAACAATTTACATCCATTTTAAGCTTAATGCAATTAACATTTAACTTAAGATACGAAACGCCCCCGAACGACCGAGTGCTTTCCGCATTGATTTTTCTCCTCCACTTTTACCCTTGACCTTCAAACGGATCACGTCCTTCAGAAGCAGTAGCGACGCTTTAATTAATAATAATAATATCACAACCGTCGTTTTCAGATTTTTTGAGTTTGCAAGACACTTTATCTGCTCCTTAACAACTAATGCAAAATAATTGCTCGGATTATGGGTTGCACAAGTAACACTTTGTTTATGCACTCTCCAAGAACTCTAAAGACCTTTTAGCACGTGATTTGCATCTTATATTAAAACGGTCTTGACTTTGAACTGTCGGCTCGGCCGCTTTACTGTCATGATCATCACCATAGCAACCGTCTTGTGTACTTGTTCTTATTCGTACAGTTATTCTGAATGGGTTCCACAATCAATAAGTGTGTAGGCGTAAATGGCGACATTGGTAAACGTTATGCTATTCCTATAACAACCGGATTAAATAAGTTTTAGAGTAATTTGAAGAAAATTGCAGCAACAAATTATGAAATGGCAGTGCAGTTTACGCTACATTAATATTTGCAATTAAAATTAACATTTTCTTCTTTATTGAAGCGTATTGTCGTAATGCTCAATTTAATATTTGATTCTCTCGAGAATGTCATCAAATTGCGATTAAAATCAGAAGACGAAAAAAAAGTGTTGAAATTCTGAATTGTAAAAATTTGATGTGCGAATGTGAATGAACTATTTTGCGCAGTTTGTTTTATTATTGATTGATAGCATCTGGTGTTGAATTTTATTGGAAACTGTCTTCTATTTTTAGAATCGTGCCAAGATAACGTTTACGACTTGATAGATCGATTCCTTATTGAATAGTAAACTATTTAATCACACGCAAAAGTCTTATAGTTTCATAGACACAATATGATTTATTTTTGTCACTTTTGCGACTGTTTTTTACGGCTGAGCTTCTTTAAATGTCACTTGAATTGAGCAAATAACACTTTATTCGAGTCTATTTTTATAAGTTGATTACATAGCGAAATATCGTAAAAGAAAATAATTAGATTACTATTTATAAATCGAATATCAGTCGCGTGCCCTTTGAAAACATGTCAGCAAAACAACCACAACTATTTTTTGGTTGAGCTAAAAGCTTAGTAAAATTTGTATAAAACCTTTTGAAAGTCTTTCTTTTTTAGTTTTCTACAAAGACACTTAACTGTACGTCTTTATCTGACCCATTCCTCATCAAATTTTTAAAATCTTAAATACAACATGTGTAATCACTGATAACATTATTAAATTTCATTCCTTTAAGAAGAAACAAGTTAAATATAAAGTCATCAGATTATCAGAGATAAGTCTTTTCTTAGTTATCAAACAATCTGACTTGTTATTACTAGTAAGTTTGAAGTTAGTTGCTTTTAACTTTAATTAACAAGTAAACACGGAATAAGCGGATATGCATTAAATGATAAATAACTTGGCATTCAAGTTCTTGACTAATTAATTAATTACAGTATGTACAAACCTTTCAGGGGCAGGAAACACATAATGAATTATTTATATTTATGTTTTCAAAACTCTACAAATCAATAGAATCGCTATGGAACGAACTCAACGGCAGAGTGCACATGTGTACAGGAGAAGCCAACCCTATTAAAGCTACAACGCCATTTTTGTTTTCAACAAAATGAATATGGTAAGTTTAAGTGTGTGAACCATACGATATACTTTTATGGTATGAAAATGAAATTTAGGGTTTAAAGGATATATCAGAATTGATTTATAACTAGAAAACACGGGGTTCTTACTAAGCACACAATTCACAGCAAATCGCCCACACATAACAGGAACTGCCAATCAATATATCAAATTCATTAGCAGTTCTGTGAAATCTTTACGCAATTTACCACACCATATAATTTTTTAAACACAAAATCAATAATGACAATTATAAATTTTTTTAAATTTTGGTTTAATTCCAGATTGTAATAATTCAACCTAGAATTTTATTTCTCTTGGTACTTTGGGTTTATTATGCCCACGGACATATGTATCACGATGCTCCCTATACCTTAACTGATGCACTTCTCAGAGAAGTTGTGGCTAAGATGGGAGAAGCCACTAACGATTATCTCGAGCTTCCGTCTGACACGTAAGAAATTTCCAAAACCTACAAAGAAAATTGAAAAATGTTATACGGTATTTATTTTAAAGTGGAATGGCCGACGAAGAAAGTGATAGAAGTAGAGTTGCTAAAGAGTTTGATAACGAAAGGCGATTTCAACCCGATTACGACACACTGGATACGATGATCAGAGATCAGGAGTATTTGCAGCACAACTCGCTCTGGGGCCACCAGTACATGGCAGGTAAGCCTACTACTGTAAACCGTGCGGTATGTTTATACTGTAGCTTAAATCATTGCATTTAATTCAGGAGGCGCAGGTGAAGGTAAACAACATTTAAAACCTGATGGAAGTATTAAAAACGTTCAAGAAGTTAAGAGTGATAGCGTTTTACCTGCTTATTGCAATCCTCCTAACCCGTGCCCTAAAGGATACACACGTAAGTTGCAGAAAAAGATGGAATTTAAAGTGTTGTATGTTTGAACTGCGATTTTCAGATGAAGATGGATGTTTGGAAAATTTCGTCAACACTGCAGCATTTAGTCGAAAATATCAAGCTGCACAAGAATGTATGTGCGACACTGAGCACATGTTTGATTGTCCAACATCATCTCGTGATAATGAGATTAATGCTTTGGCGCAATCAATTCAGAATGAAGGAGTCATGAGCCATGCTTTAGACAAGATCATGGAGGAATTTGATGTAATAAATTTGTCATTTATACTTGTCACTGTATTTAAATTGATGTACCTTTTAATTTTTAAGACTCAGAATGAGCACAAGTCCATGGTCGCTAAAAAACATCATCAACCAGAACCGAGAGAAAATTATTTTCACGAATTTCAGAAGTTTAGAAATGAACAAATGGTGAGTTTTGATTTTTACATCCCTAGTACGAAGTGGCTAATATAACTATTATTGGTTTTTTCAGAAGGTAAATCCGTTTTTGCAGGGTGAGAAACTGCCAATTGTTGCTAAGAAAGCTCCGAAATTTATGAAACGTTAAAGTTTATTTATTAAATTAAATATTAAATTTTAGTAGTTTTATTAAGTTATAATTCACGTAATCACCATAATACAATTTAAATAATTTTTAAATATTTCATGTTTGTTTTGAGTTTGGTAACCTATTGTTATTTCTCCATAGTTTAATAAATTAATTTCTATTTCCCGCATTACTGACTTCAATTAAATACATAAATTCAATAAAAACTTTCCGGTCACACAAATTAAATAGAAAATTATTGATTTTTTTTTAATTTCTTCCGCCTATTTACAATCGTATAAATACACAATTGATTCGATTATGTACAAACCAACCTTTTTCTTTATCACATTTTTGATTCGCAAAAGTAAAACCATAAAAAAATAATGACTACCTAAATGAGCATTTCAGTTTGATTTGTTCTAGTAATTAAAGCATTACATTCGATTTATTTTTACTACTTTCCTCGACACAGTTAAACTCTATTGGCATTATGTCTGCAAACTGCAGCTTGAATTAAATTTGAGATTCCCTAAAAATGAAATTAATTTATAGATCAAACCAAATTTTGAATGTTGTAACTTAATCCCAATTGTTAACTTAAGAATAATAAGCTATTAAAGAAAACGAACACCTGAGTTTTCTTTCAAATGCAGTTATAGAAATGTCAAGTGAAGTTATTTCAGTTTATTTGCATTATTCTTTTCTTTTGGCAAGAAGTTTCGCTTTCTGAAAGCAAAAATAAATAAAAATCAATTTGTCCATCGTTTATGATTCTGCTTACCAATCCTGATTTCTTCGCTTTGACAGGCGTAACATTTGCCATTTTCTCTGCTTTCATTTTCTTTACTTTCTTCTGAGCTTCTTCCAACCTAAAAAGTAATTTCTCGTAGAATAGATCAAATAATTAAACAAAATTCTTACTGTTTTTTCAAAATTCTTTGCTGTTCCTTTTTCCAAATGTCTTTAAAATCGTTGCAAAACGAAATCCAAGCAGAAAAAAAATCTTTCGGTTGAGTTTCTTTCATATTTCCCTTCCATTGAAAATACACCAAAACTTCTGCAAACCTACGAAAATAAAATACGTAACCCAATTATATATATCCTACTTTTGCTAGTATTTGATTACCATACTTTTGCTTGCATTCTTCCATATTCTCTTGCTGTTCTTTATGCTCTTCCTTAGCTAAAAAAATGCAATAAATTTATTAAAATTATAATTTTGAAAAAACAAATTTAATTATGGTACCTTTGCTTAAAAATGTTGTCATATTATCCTTAAACGGTTGTAAGTGATCTTCATCAGATGCCGCTATTACTTTTTCAGTTTGCTGCTCACATTCTGAAAATTAAAGAAAAATTTCATTTTTTTTAATCTTAAATAAGTTAAATTTTTTTGAAAATTTCTTAATACCCACCAACTAAATCTTTATCTAATTTCGTTAAATCCTGTTCTATTTCTTCAAACTTTACAAGTGCAGCCTTTTCAACATCAGAGGGCTCTGGTAAAGGTAACTGCGCTTTATCTGATCCTGCATTTTCCTTTACAGATATAATTAAGTTCACATTTTCTAATAAGTAAATTTTACTATTTTTAATTGATATCCAACTTACTGAGTCAAATTGCTCGATGTATTTCTTCACGATGTAATGAAGAAGAGTAACTGAATTCTCCTAATAAAAATATTAATACAGAAAATTAAAAACTACTATAATTAACTTGAAAATAAAGAACTCACTTTGCTTTTCACGTCTTTTAATTTCGGTAAAATCTCCAATCCAAAACCGTCAGCTTGACCTCTAGACCTATTTCCGCCATTCATATAATTTCCTAGTGCTAAAATAAGTCCAAATGTCTGCTGTACGCTTTCACCGGTCATTAATCTCTGTTTATCAAAGTATAGACACTCGTAAATTTTCAAGTTTTTAAAATTAATTTAGCGACTGACATGGCACAAAAACTTCAAATTGTTAAGTCTGCTTTCAATGGAACCGACACCTTCCGCAAATGAAGACTGAAACATGGAACACGAGATTCGATCAGCAAAATGAGGAATTTCAGATAAGTCGTGAACGAATCTGTGCAAAGAAATAATTTTTAATTATATATATATTTTGTTGTTTAAAATGTTTTGATTTACTGGTCTGGTTTATCCAATGGTATATCCGGGTTACTGCTAACGTGATCTTTAAGCAAAGCAATTTCTTCTTCAGTGCCTCTCTAATAAAACATACCAAAAAAAAAAAATTCATTACTTTAAAATTAATTTACATAATTAATGAAGAATGAGTAATATGTGTTTGGTAATTGTCTTCATTAAAAGGTTTATTATCATGTTAAAAAATAATTTATTCGTGCATCACAGCGAGTGAGAAAATAGTTATGCTAATAAAGAAAAAAACAACCTGTTCTTAATAATTCCCACAAGAAATACTGATACAAAAAAATATTTTCTTCCCTTTCTTTAATTAATTAATTTCTCACTGAATTTCTTTGAAACTTACAATATCATAAATGGATTTCAATTCTTCCAAATCCAACACAGACGTATCGAAATTGTAAACAGCTAGAATTAAAATAAAACAATTTTAAATTACTATCAAATATACACAAACAATTATTTATAAAATCACCGTTTTCAACTTCTGATATTTCTAGATGTAAACTTTTCACTTTAATTCCAACTTCTTGCGACCGCTTGCTGTCAAGAATATTAGCTACCTAAAATGTAACACAAACAATGCTATATATTAACTTGTTTATTTATTCTCTTAAATACCATCGGTACCTGTTTGGTGGCGGGTTTCGCAACTTTTTTAGCTGCGGGTTTTTTCTCTATTACTTGTCTCGAAAATAAATCTATAAAATCATCCCAATTATTAAGCGGCACTTCTTCTAATTTTTTCCAAAACGATTCATCAGATGATTCGGTTTTACTAATTTAAAAAAAATAATTACAGTAAATTTAAATGAATATGTGTATAAAAAATAAAATTCTCACTCTGGTTCTTCAACTATCTGAATTCTACTCCAAAATAATGGCTTCATTGGTGCTTTTGGCGTAATTGGCTGCTTTCGAAAAGCTGTATAAAAAATAAATAAATAATATATAATTGATAAAAAACAATTTAACTTAATCTAACTTACGAACTATGGGTGGTGCAAACCATCCTCCAACGGGCGGAGGTGGTAATGGCGTTGGTCCATTAGAATGGATTGATTTGGGCGAGGATGGAAAATTACCTGATGGAGTAGAAGATGGAGGAGGAGGCATTGGTGCACCTGGTAATGGAGGTGGCGGCGGTCCACCTCCAGCTAAAGGCGGTGGTGGTGGTGGCGGCGGCGGCGGACCCCCAGTCAGAGGTGGTGGTGGTGGTGGTGGAGGTGGTGGAGGACCACCTTCAGAAGAAAGAAATGGTAATGGTGGTGGTGGTGGTGGTGGTGGCGGTGGTAGTAGTGAAGTGCCTTCCGAAGAAAGTGGCGGCGGTAAGGGTGGAGGTGGAGGAGGTGGTGGTCCAGGGGTGCTATTATCTGATGGTAATGGAGGTGGTGGTGGAGGAGCGTGTGAAGTTTTCGTGTCAGATGACTCGTCGATTGAAAAATCAGCTTGAACGCGTTCCGTGAGAGCGTGAATGTCAGCTAGTGTTTGATATCGTTCGACTTCTCTTTCTAGTTTTCTAATCTTGTCTTCGCACTCGCCCAGCATCTTGCTGTAATCGGTGCGTATGTTGTCGATGGCAGCTTCATGTCGTATCTGCGCAAAATGAAAAACAATGACCCAATTTAATAGCTTTAAATAGTGTGCACAATTGTAATTACACGCATCACTGATCTATGACTGAATTTTCCCAGTTTTTTTTTCTTTAATTTTCTATTTCTAAAACAAAAACAATGCATCACCTCGTAATCATCGACAATTTCCCTCCTTTCTTTTTGAAGTCCGAGCATCACAGCTTGCAAATCTGAAATCAAAATTTATAAAAACTTAAATTTTTAAACGAATAAAAATCTAAAAAAATCGTAATAGCATCACATTCAAATACTACCTTCAGATAAATCATCTGTAGGCTCTTTTAGAAAACATTATTTTCAATAAACATTACAGATTTTTTTATTTATTTTACTCTAACCTGCTTCTGTGTACTTCAAACTCGCTTCCCTGGAAACATTTTCCAGATCTGAGTGAGGCAACGGCCATATCAAGTGAGTATTTAGTTTACCAGGTAAAGGTAAGGACGGCGCAAGAACTTCGGAATGAGTCCAATAATACATGAGATCAGGCTGTTTGAAGTAAATACAAATAAAATAAATATTTTTTTTACACCAATTTGTGATTAATTTTACCCTAAATAGAGATTCACAAGGCGCTTCAACATCTTCAATCTGCTGCAACACACCTGCAGCTAACAAATACGTACAAAATTGAGTCGCTAAGATCTTAAGATCTTGTTTTGATAAAAGATAATGTAAATAATGATCTTCCGTAAACGCTGAGCAGTACCAATTAATCAACATTTGACCTTCAAATTTCTCGTATATTTTAAAATCTAATTTTTCCGGCACAAATTTTGGTTTCGACACTTTTTCTTCGATCGTTTGTTTATCCAACGTGAGCGAGGCAACTTTTCTCAAGACATTACTCTCGGTCATCGGCATGTCGCTGATGGACGAATGCCGGCGATGATGCGACTCTTTTTCTTCCGACGACACATTTTCGTTCAGTTTCATCGGTGTACACGGTGCGCTGAATTTAGTCGGCTGCAACTCGATCTTCTTATGCCTCGAAATGGTGAAAGACGGCGACTGAGTGATTCCTTTTCCATTTTCCAGCCGTTCGCTGACCGAAGACTGACTCACAAAATCGAGGGAGCAGCTGTCGTTGATGTCCAGGTCGTCGGTGGACGCGCGACCACTGGCTGAATCACCAGAAGTGACAAAAGAACAGGTGTCGAAGTCGGACTTCTTCAACGACGCTTCGCTCTTGAACTCAGTCGGCATGAACACATCGATATCGCGGATTTCGAGGGTATCACTAGTTAAAATGTCGCAGCTGCTGCCGACAGAGGAGCCCTTCAGGGTCGACTCCTCATACGGGCTGTGGGTATCCAAGTGTGTCTCCAGGTAAAGAGGCATTTGGGGCATCAAATGGTTGGCTGCACCGGGTGCTGCTACGTCGGTCGGCTCTGAGAACACCGAGTCGAGCGACACAGCACTGGGCGGCGTTTCGTACGACGCGCTGGTGGACACGGCATTCCTGGCGGTCAGTTTGTTGGAATCATTCGTGAGCGATTCCGAACTGACCGTCCCTCTGCTGGAAGCAGTGTCTTCAGCTGCCAAAGGAGCTTGGTTTGCAGACGAACTGAGTTTCACCTGGCTGATTTTGGATGGTGGCGGTGGCCTCGAATATCCGCTTGACACTCGCACACTCCCCTTTTCCGCTTTGCTGCTCCGGCTGACATCACTGTCCCGGTGGAACATGCGTCTGAGGCGTGGACTTCCTTTCTCCTTCTCTTTCGCCTCTTTCAGCAGTCCCTTGTGTTTCTTGCCGTCAGCTGATTGCAGGTTCCCCATCTCTTGGTCTTCAAATGACGAAACAAACTCAGGTAATTGCACGCTATCGGTTAACTGCTTACTTTTTAGGTGGCTAAAGTTGAAAATTGAATCTTCGGCGAGATCCTCGAGATCACATGTTGTGTTATTATTATTGTTATTATGGTTGTTTTCCTCGTCTGTGGTAGTTAAAACGGGGATGGCTGTAACTAACTCGTATCCAACATCACTCAACCGTCGTTTTAAACCTTTAGTTAATTGATGTTGCAATGACGAGTAAGGATCGGCGAATTTATCACTGCGAGTTAATTCGTACGATTCATCCAATGCATGGTTTATGGACTTAACCGGTTTTTTTTCGTTATTTTCTACTGTTGTTTCGCAGGATTCGAGTCCACTTTCATTAAGAAAACTTTCAATTTCTTCATGGATGTCAGGTAATTCAAGCTTCCAATATAAGCAGTCTGAGAAATCCTGGTTCCAGGAATCCTGGGTAGGAGTTTCCAGGTTCCCCACCTCATCCTCTGCGCCGGGCAGTACTGGAATGGTGCGGGTATCTTGAAACATCTCGAGGCAAAAAAATTAAATCGTGCGTGTTGTTGACCTGAAGGCTGAGAGTGGCATGAATTCTTGATGAACGCTTTACAATGTATGAGAATTTAACTGCAGAAAAAAAAAAGAGAATTGTTAGGTTTTTATTTTGCTGCACGTAATTAATTTAAATTAAAACTGTTCAGCAGAGTAAGCGCAGGCGCACTCACTCGAATCATGGAAAAATCAATATTTTTGTAGTCTGCTTACACAGCCTAGTTGAAATAAGTAATTTTTAAGTAGTTTGTTTCGATGATCAAAAGAGTGTCGCGTGCTTACAAGCGTTTATATCCATGCTTGAGTTCACTCGAAACAGGTGTATTAATCCTACATTAAAGCTGTAATTACGGTTGCTGTTATAAGTTTCAATCACTGCTTGCTCAAAAAGTTGCAATTTTGATTAATCATTGTTAGATTTACTTTTAGACTTAAGTTTAGGGATTGCCATATAGTTAGTTATGAAATAATAGTTAAATAAACCCATTACCTATCGTAATAAAGTCACAAACAAACAGCAAGCGAAATGCAAATAGTGATGACAACCTTGATTTAAGTGCGTGCGCCATCTATCGGCTGAATTTTGAATTTTGTTTGCTAGATATTCCCTCGAGCGAATAAAAAAATGGTAATTCGTAGCAATGTAAGTTGTAAATTATTAAATACTTTATAAATAGTTGAAAAAAATTTTACTTTTATTTCTCATGAAAAAAAATTATTAAATTGTGTAATTTCCAACACTTTCAATGAATATATTTGATGTATTATTTAGAACGATTATGCCTTCAGTTTGATTGCATTCAGTGATTGTATTCGTATCAAAACATATTATATAAAAAAGAATAAAAAAGTTTGTTCGAAAAATCAGGTATGAAATTCAATAATCAGCAATTAAACGATTGTAATAACACTTTTCAATTACTCCCGAGACATTCGACAATTCCAGAACCATCCATCGCATTAAAAAAGAAAAAATTGTTATGTGGAGTGTCCTTGCACGAAACGGCCTAATAAAATAAAATAAATGATTTAACAAAGTAATCTAAATTTGTACAATTCAATAATTTACTTTAACAACTTCCTGTGCTAAAACGCCACCCACAACCGCACAAACAGGACTGATTTCTGCATAAACCGACCTAGAAACACTCACAAATATTATATTGTTAAAAAAAAAAAAAAAAAAAAAAAATATTAAACAAACCCGTAAATTCTATTGTCGACACGATCTTTGCTCACACCAGTATTCTCTAATAACTGTTCGGTTAGGCTGGATAAATTAGTTGAATCTTCGTTGCAGCTGCTGAGTGATGGTCTGCGGCCTTTTGTTGAACGAAATTTCAGCAATGCTTTGTGAGAAAATACCATTAATCGGTGTAATTATTTTACAACTTTTTATGTAATTACTTTGTAAAATAAAGTATGAACTGGATAAATTCTTCAATTTTTTCGCACAATTTTCACTCGAGTAATCTTTATCAAGAGCTGCTTCTAAACTTGAAAACTTCAGTGTCTGATAAATGCAAATTAAATTTAAAATAAATTTCTGTAATGAATTATACAATTTACTTCACCTTTTTCACTAGTTTAGTTTGCGGTTCCGTACTTTTGGTGTCGATTTCGTCAAAGTATCCTTTAATTTCTCTGAAAATAAATTAATTCTCGTTTTAAAAACATCTTACTTTGGTTTATACTCATTGTATTGCATACTCGACATAAGCGTAGTCACACAAATCTTCAAACGAGTAACCGAAAAATCCATACACATCTCCAGCAAAAAATTTCACATTATTGGCCCGGCAAAATTTGTTGACTCGAATCATTTCCTCTTTTGACGAATTTGTGAGTATTACGACGTCGAAATTCCTTAAATAATCATCGGATTTCTGCGCTAGGCTTTCTGGATCAGCCGTTACATTTACCATAGGATTCAATAGTTGGGCTTGAGTAAGTGATGATTGCGCACGCTGAAAGAACAAAAGGATTCATGAAACTTGCAATTGGAAAACAAACTCAGTCATTTACATTTTGCCCTAAATGTTGTTTTGTCACCAAAAATTGCGAGCATAAATCTTCTTCGCACACCTGTAAAGTTAAATGTATTCAAATTAAATGCTCCAATACGTTCATTATCATATGATGTTTTACATTCTCATTATCTAAGAGCGTTAATGATTTTATTCCAGCTAAAGTAATATTTTTAGCAACTTCGGCACCTAATCCTTTCACCCCGACCAATAAAACTCGACTCGTTCTCAACCTGAAAGAAATTTTATAAATTAATTCGTGTCTAATAATCCTCTTTTAACATCTATCTACTTTTTCTGAGCGTCCAAACCCCATAAACGAATTTGCCTGTCATACAAAGCGGCTTCATCTTCAGTAATCTGCGTTGAAACTTCCGCCATTTTCATAGATAAAGTCAAGAAAGATTCGTTCTTCGGCTAGAAGTAGAAAAGCATAACCATCGCCACCGACGGCAAATCTTGAAAACTTTGATATTCCATTGACCAAGATGGCGATTCTGGAGAACGATAATGTAAGTTTTCCACTTAAAACGGAATAATAAAGAATAAAATTGTTTCTCATTTGCTATTTTTAGTTTCTCAGTGAACTCACTCGGCTGTTTCAAAAGTCGAGAACCACAGGATCTTTGAGCATTACCATGAAAAGATGTGCGCATTTTTTTTCTTCGTCGACAGTGACCCATTTATTTACATTTTATTGTAATTATTTTCCAGACGACGGCAGATCAAAACCGATATCGAAAACCGCTAATGTTTCAGCACCTGCTCCTGAATACAAATGCTTAATAAGAGCGAAATTAGGGAGTAAGAAAATAAGCACAGTGGTATGAAAACATTTAAATTACTTCACTCACAGCTGTCAACATTTTGCTATTTCTCATTAATTGTCAGGTTCATGCCAAGGACATCAATAAATTCCAGTTGGTATGTTGTTTTCGACCTTCGTCGTGATTCGGTATTTAATTGCTTTTTAAACTTTAAGGCTTACGCTAATGTGATAAAAGGAAATATGGACTCGTTGAAGAAACGTGACAAGAAATCTGCTAAAGGCAAACCTAAGGGAAAAGCAACTCAATTACTTTAAGGTTAAAGTGATTTGTTGATTCGGTGATTACAGTAGGAAGTTTATTTTATATTTTTCATGTTTTTTAGTTAAAAGTAAGATGTGAATAAATTTATGTGAATGATAAGAGAAATATTTGCTTCAATCATTTATTTAAAAAATAGAGGAAATGTTCACTTAAAAACTTTTTTCACAATCAATCAATTAACTAAAAAAAAAATACTTAAATTAAATTATTTATAAATGACATGCTAAAACACACTACACAGTGACGAGTGAGTCTTGGTAAATGTAAAGACTCGTAAAAACGTGATCAAAGATGTTTTTTTTTTTTTTTTTTTTTTTAGTTTTTAAGTATTATCATCATAATTATTTAACTTTTGTACATTTCTTTTTTTTAAACTCTTCTTTGGTTCAACGGTAAGTAACGTGAGAGTTCAAACAAAACAAAAACAAACAAATAAAAATACGATTTTTGAATTAAATTCAAATTTGGTACTAAAATGACAACTGCATAAAACATAAAAAATCAACAATATTGCTCAAGTAGAAACGACTAGATCAAATTACATTTGTCGCTACTCAGAAAAACTAAAGAAACAGTGACGAAAGTCATGCTTTCTGATGCAAAACTGAAGCTAGATTTTGAACAGCCATTCTTTGACATTTTAGTTGCTCTTGTGCCAACTCTATTTCATGCTGAGCTCTGTGTCTGGCGGCTTGACACTCCCAAAGAAGATTTTCGATATCCTTTGCAGTGTTTTCAAGCGGCTTATCGGTACGATTAGCAGCCAACAAATCCTCCTTGACATTTTGTCTTTGCGATTTCTTCGATACCGTCGAAGTATTTCTCGAAGCTGCTACAACACTCCTACGGATATTTATCAACTGCGAACAATATTCTTGGGGCTTCACGTAGTCCGAAGACTGCGACTTCGTAGAGGACAACGATAACGAGCTACTGCTAGTATGTGATTGTTTCTGTTGCCAATATTTACGAAATCCATTTTGTTCACTGTGAGGTGTGTCTAAATTATGTTGCACCATGGGTAAATACTCGGTGGAATACGACAAAGGTGAATTATTCAAAGAACTCGTTGTTGTCGAAGAGCAACTTTGCAATTCGGTTTCTTTAGTTTCCCTTAGTTTCTCTAATTTATGCATAACTCTGCTGCAAGCTGTTTCCAGTCTGGCTTGGTACGAGACGAGGTAATCGGCATTATCAGGTGGCGATAACTCGTCATCTGTTGTGGTCACGTCGTCCCCACTCGTGTTGCCGTTTAAATATCCATTTTGTAGTTGGCATCTGTGGCATTTGACTAATGCTTTCATGATGCATTCCTTTTCTTGAGTGAGAATTTCAAGTTCCTTCTTCAAACAAGCTTCTCGCCGTCTTTTACTCCTGAATCTGTAGCCGAGTGTGTGGCTGCAGCGATTAGTTTGCAAAAAGGTATCCACTTGTACGGCACTGTCGACTTTACTCGTTCGATGAACCTCGCCATTGCTCGTATTGTGGGTCGAAGCAGTATTTAAACAAGATTCTCGCTTCGATTCAAAATGATTTCGCGTTTCGCGATTCATAGAGTCGAAAAACGAAGGAAAGTTGAGTGACTGGAGAGCGGGATTGGGTGTAAAATTATCCATGGTGGTGGCTGAATCAGTTTTGTTTCTAGCATCATTAGTTTGAGTCTCTCTGTCTTTGTATTTCTGCTTTGTGCTGTCTTTTAACAAATTTTTTTCTGCTTTCTGAGTGACTAAATTCGTCCTATTAGCACAAAAAGTACTTAACTGTTGAAAAAAGACACTCGCTTCTGATAAGATCACCGATAATCTTGCCCAGTCGTAGTCCGAGGAAGGAACGACGAAATTTGCACGTTTCATGTTGTTGTTCAGTTCATTAACACTGTCCATTCTACGCACCTCTTCGACTATCTCTTTGTTAGATAACAGCTTTTCCACCATTTGTGCCAGTGGCGGTTTTTGTACTTCGGATTCGTCCTCGATGCTCGAACCCCGAGTCTCTAACGTTCCTCGTGACGAAACATCAGTAGGAAATGACTTTGATCCAATTGCACACATTGGACTTTGGCAAACAGCATTTACATTCGATTCGTCCCCAACTTGTGACGTGGAATCGATTTCATTTTTATCACTTTCTTTTACTTCTACCACTTTTTCTCCCGTTGGCTGCGGCGGGGGCTTAATCCTAGCTTTTACATGGTCTGGTAACTTCAGTGCGAATGACTGCGTCTGCGGTGCGATGACCCATGCAGTCGGATTCCTCTTCTTCTGAATCTTGGTAAAAAGCGCGCATTTCTTTAGATCCTCTTCGGCATCCGTTTCCGTGTATTCGCACGAATTGGAGATGTAGTCTGAATGAATATAATTACTAGACTCCACTTTCTTGATAATAGGTCTAATTTCTCGCGAGTTGTGATGCTTGGTGATAGACCTCTCCTCCCTCGTCAGCTCCTGGCCGCTCAAGTCGCTCCACGAAACGCTTTTTTTGGTCTTTCGCTCAAAAGCCAGTGACTTCTTACAACTAACGGGAGTTTCTATCACTGACCCCTGACTGAAAGCCCTAGAAGGCAGCAGGAGAGAGTTGTTCTTGGAATGCGGGTGGTATTTTAAGGCACGATAAAAATCAGGCGTTGTAGCCGATTCCGGAGTGCGATCGCCGCCTCTCATCTCCTCCAAATCGATGCCGTGCAAGCGTCCCTTCTCGATCACGTTCATCAAGTCTTCAGGAATCATGGACTCCATGGAAACTGCTCGCGTCGTCAGACTGTACTGCACCATCCCGTTGATGCAGTCCAACGAAATCGAGCGCGGCAGCAACGACTCGTGCTTCAGCTTCCACGAATTGGACAATGCGTGACATCTTCCTGGAGACCTGGGACTCCTGAGGTTTCTCGAGAACAGGCCTTCTTGGCCGAAAGTGGACGCGGGACCCAGGAACACGAAGGTGATACTGTCGGTCGATGCGCCCCACAGATCGCTGAAAGCGCCGAACTCTGCGTTCTTCGTGTACAAACTTCGCGGACCGGCGAGAGGCGATAACTTGTTCCGCGCGACGAGGGTCGTGGGAGTCGTGGGCGATGCCTGGCCCAATTTCCGCGATTTGAAAGCGGCGTGGTTGCTCCATGTGACGTCATCGTCCAGGCTATCGGGACTCATGCTCCGTTTAGAATTTTCCGGGTAATCGGAATCGGCTACAAAAATTTAAAAATAAAAAAAAATATTAAATTATCTATTTAAAAAAAAATAATAATAACTTACCTTTAATCGGAGGTAAAACGTCGTTATTTTTGATTGGGTTCACCCACTGGTTCGCTTTCGTCCACGTGACTTCACTCAACTGTAACATTTTTCCCCCTTGGCCCACTTGCAATTCCTCGCTGTTTTTTTCCGAGTTGCACGTTCCCATTTCACTGTTAGCCTTTTCTTCTCCGTTAAAGATCTCAATCTGCTGATCGCTGCATCGATTACTCATTTGATTACTCAGTCCAGCACTTGCTTCCTTTGATAACTCCCCGGTTGAAGCACATTCATTCTCCTCCGCCTCATTCATTGGCCCTTGGCATGACTCATCGACCCGTTGCACACACCTATCGTCTTCACAAAGGTGTACAAACACGTCTTCGAGGCAACAAATTCCTCGAGATTCCTCTTGGGGTTTTTCCCCGGATAAATCCCCAGATGATTTAACACCAAAACAAGTCTCTTCGTCACTTTTCTTCCCCTTTTCCACCTCCTCGCAATCAATATCAATATTGTTTACGTTTTCGTTTATCTTATCACAATTTTTTCCATTTTCCTGAATAAAATCATCATCGCTTTTGACTGACACATGATGAGTCATAGTTTTGTTATGATCTTTATGCGAAGCCGTCGCGTTGTTAGAATCGATATTTCCACAAGTCATTGGTTGCTCATCTTTTTTCTCTGCTTCCTGCACTTCATCCTTCGCTTGGCCTTCGTCCTCCGAATCCTCGCTGAATTGTTTATACAATTTCCATAATTCTCGACATGCAGCAGGTGCTTGAACAGTCGCCTCACCGGCGCCTGGTTCTCCCTCTAGCGTGTTGTTACTACTCTCAGCGCTCTCTGATTGCATAATCAACAAGTGCCCTGTTTTTTTACTGCTCGATGATTCATCGCCGGTGTCTGCACCAAGGTCACGTTTCGAATCAAGGCCAATGCCTGGGTTTACCACCGATGAGTCAAACTGCGGTAGAAATCTCTCGTTCGCACTTGGCTCATTCTCAGCACCGATTGGGCTTGTGCTTTTCTCCTTAAAGCATTCCGTTTCCACATCGTCAACGTCGCTGTTGTGCAAAACATTTTTCTCCTTTTGCTCATTCTTCGTTTCTTCCACTCCATCTTGCGAATCATTCTTTTCAACTTCACCTTCACCCTCCTCCTCCATACACCCGACCTCAGCCTCACTCATGCTCCCCAAAATCCCCTCCGTGGGCGTGGAGCTGTATTCGGAGCTCAGTTCAGGTATGGTGTAAAGTCTGTGTCGATCACCTGGCGACATCATGCGATAATCGATCAAAACGTCCATTGGTGATAAGGTGTAATTCGCAGCAGTAAACACGTCGTCTTCGTCTTCCTCCTCCTCCTCCTCTTCCTCGTCGTCGTCGTCATCTTCGGCGAGCAAGTCGCAGGGGGTGGAGAAATCGATGAGCAGTTTGCTGTCGTCGTCCGTCATCTCGTCGAGATTTTCATCTGTTTGCGGTCTGTCGATGTTGTCCTTGCACAAGTTGTGTGGGCTTGTTGCCAGTTCCTTGTTGTGGTAATGGCCAGCAAATCGCACTGAGTCACCGCTGGCATTCGCTTGAATATTCGATCTCGCGCATTCCTCGCTTTCATTCTTCAATTGCTCGCTACTCCCCCTTTCGGCGTCGTGCCTGACTTGGCAGCCCTGAGTCGAATTAAAGCTTTGACCCTTTCGCTCGAAGCCCTCCAGTTCAAACACGAGCTCTTTGTCCACCGCGATTTGCGGCGGGGAAAACCCCCTCAGCTGGTCGATGGGGATGTAAAAAATATCTTCGTCGCTTTCGACTCCGTTGTCCTCCTCTTCCTCCTCCTCGTCGTCGTCGTCATCGTCGTCGTCTTCGTTCCCACTTTCCTCGTCCGACTCGAAGTCGTCCGAATACGGAAACTCGACACTGCGATTATCGTCAAATCTCCCGGACCCTTCGTCGTCGTCTACATCGTTATCGTTTCGCTCTTCATGGTCATCTTCCCGATCCAAGTCCAGGTTCTCGTCCATCACGACCCCGGACTCAGAAAAACTGTCCGAAGGTTGCGTGATGAAAACAAGAGGTGGCGCTCTTTTTCTTGGCATCACAATTCCCGGGTCGACATCCACGTCGAACTCGACATCTTCTCCACTCGTCGTCGTACTAAATGTATCTAGTCTGTCCAATCGGTTGCACCGCTGGTCAATTTCATCTTCGTCCAGAGATACACTGCGACTCATCACGCCACCGATCATCCTCAGAGGTCGCTTCTGCACCTGAGACGTGGGTTCGGTGTCGATTTCTTCGATTAAATCGGGCGACGAACAATGTTTGGCCGATTGACGGACTAATTTTTTACTTGTAAATGTTTTCTCTTCTCTGGGGGTTTCTTCGTATAAAAGTATCGCGTCATCCATGTTGTCGAACATCTCGTTGACCAGATCGACCTTCAAATTTTCTTGCAGATCCTTAATTTCGTTGTCTAACTGCTCCAAGCTCATTTGCGAGGGTTCCGACCACGAGTTGTTGCGTACTTTCCCCGATTGCTGACTTTCTTCGTTATTTTCTTCGCTTTTCTCGTTAATTTCACTCGAGTTTAGTGATTGATGAATGTCGTTATTTGACAGAGTGCGTTTCAATTCCGAATCGTTTCCAGCCACCGACAAGGAATTGTTGTTAACCGGTGCGAAATGATTGACTGCAATTTGACTTTGATTAATTTCTTCTTCTCTCACGTGGATCGAAGGAATTTCATTTGCAAGTTCCTGCTTTTCCACCCGTATTGATTTTTCGTCTTCTTCCAAAACAACTTGGTATTTACAGTCATTTTGTTCCTCGCTCGAGTTCGTCAATACCTTCACTAGCTGCTCACTGTCTGTTATCTCTTTGACGAAATCCACGAATTGCTGCACGTTATTCAACAGTCCCAAGTCTGAGACGTTTTCAAATTGACTAGAAGTGTTGATCGACTTTAAAATTGCTGGATTTACCCCGTTGAATAAATTTACAGGTGCGTCGCGTGCGAGTAAATCCAGCTGAATCCTGGGTTTTGTAACTCCTAAATCCACTTTTGTGTTGAAATTAGAAACTTTATTTTTAGTCCGATATTCCCGGATCAAACCATCATCGCTTTTCCACACTTTCTGCTTTGTAAACATTCGACGTAATCTTTTTTTAGCTCTTAAACGACCGTTGACACTCGTTTTTCTCACTTTGTTCGCCATCTTCCACACATTCGTAACAGCTTTTCTACATTCCTGCTTTTCATTGCAACTTCTCGATGATTTTCTCCTCGTTTTCCAACAGCAGTGGCAGTTGTTTTTATTCCACACCCTCCTCCGCCATTTCGAAAATCCGTCCGATTTGCTTAAGAACTCGTTTTCTATCTTTTTGCCAACTTCCTTGACACAATTCGCTTGTTTATTTTTCACAAAATAAATTTCGTCACGTGAATGTGACCGCTGGAAGGCGCTATCTCTTGCCTCGCTCGTGGGGGAGCATCGTTCGGTGATTACAATTGAATTTTTAGCAACAGCTTCGTCCTGACACAATTTCCTGGCAGCCAAATGGGAATGGCAAACCAAGTTATCCATAAATAGTTTAGTGTTTAGTGTTGAAGGTGAGTTTTTCGGACTAGTCCACGTCATTAGTTGAGTATTTGCACCAGCAGAAAAAGCACAGTATTTATCTACAGAGCATTGACCGTGGTAGCAAACATTATGTGCACTCGGTAATTTCAAAGGGCAATTTGCGCCATCAAAATCTAAAGACACAATTAAAAAAAATAAACAAATGTAAACGAAATATTTTTTTAATTAGAAAATTTTATTTTTCATACCTCCAATATAAAGCATGTCAGCAGACGACATACTTGTGCAATTTTCATTCTTCAAATGCTGTAAAATGAAAGGCGTAACTTGGATACCGTCACCAGGCAAGATCTCTGAGTTTTTACTGGAAAAATACGAAAAGAAAAATAATACACAGATTAATAATTTATTATACTTCTAAATAATTTACATTTTTCATACATTTAAGAACCAAAACAACTTGAAAAACCCTTGAATTACTTACACAAAGTAAGAAAGACACACAACTTTGAAACAACACTTTGGGGGTTTAGAGTGCACCAAAAAAAAAAAAAAAAAAAAAAAGACAAAATAAACTGCCTTGGTTAGATGTAGGTAATGCTGTCTGACTGCGTGCAATCTATTTTAGTCAAAACAGAAAAATAAAGGGTCTCTCATTGTGGGCTGGGCCGCAAATATCAAGGCATGACTCACATGTCATCAACAAGGGTATGATGGTAGTTGTTACAAAAATAAATGAATTAAAACTTTCTTTTTTCCCCTATTATCTGTAAACACTTAACATTTGAGTAGAGTAAATATCCGGCTTTTTCTTCAACCGATAACAAGTAATTTATTTATGATAGTTTTATAATAAAATATGTTAAAAACTGCTATGAGTGGTTACTCTTAACTATAGAAACCAACTAACGTAAGACGTAGAGTAAATCGATGAAAAAATGGTTACAGAAATTGAGCGAATTACTGCAACGGTGATTATTGATTTTCAGGATTTTGTATAAACCAGAGTTGTGGTTTTGTTATCTCGCTACTAAATCAACAACACAATTAGTAAAAAAAATCTTCAAAATCTATACATTTTTAAATTTTTTCTGATTTAAAAAAAAAAGAAAAAGGCCAAATAATAAATTGCACAGTTAGAATCCATTTTCTTGATGTTACTAAAACCATGTGTTGGTGTTACTAATGTAACCACTTACCCTGGTTTCCCCCGAAAAGTGGTTCGATATGTAGGGGAGAGTAAAAATTGAAAGAATGGAGCTTATCAAATTACTCGATTGAATTAACCACGCTCCATTAGTTGAGTGCTTGTGATACTTACACCATAGACACGCTTACGCACGGCAATGCATTCTATAATGTCTGATAGCAAAGACAAATCCGTCGAGTGAAACTTGTGAGTCAAGAATATTGCTCACCACTGCGCAATCGGTAAATGACAACCTTAGAAACGACGAATTGCGGGGATTTTAAATGGTTTTGGCAATTAATAACGTCACATCTCCAGTCAATATCACTATAGGGACGATGAGGCAAACAAGTCGAATGATGCCAAACATTAAGAGATTTCCCAGGATTCCCTGAAATTTATGGTTGCTTTTTATTGATATATTAACTCGAAAAAGCAAATCTGAAAACATGTTTATGAATTGTAAGTTTAATTAAAATAAATTAAAAAAAATTAAAAAAAAAAATTGTAAACATATCTGCTACATGCATTTATCAGCACTTTAATTAATTTTTGTTGGATTTTGTTCTTACCAGTTGTTCTGCGTTATTGCTGAATCACATCCAGTGCTATTTGACATTGAGACGTTGTCATAGCAACAAGTTCCAATCCTGTCGGTGTATAAGATGTCTTTCGCAAAATTGCAAGAACAAGTAGCGTTGGATGAATCTGCGTGATGAATAGCCACTTTCAATTTGTCATCGTCACAGGAAGTAGTAGCAAAGAGTCTTTCGCCGAACTGGTGATGGCAAAAGGGGAAGCTGTACACTCGCATAGGACAATGCCTGCTTGTTGTTGCGCCGTTGCAGCGATTTAGCAGGCACTCGTGACAACACCAATTTAGAAGAGGCTGTTCATTGTCGTAAATAAAATGTAATGGCTGCTTTACTATCAGTTTTTCCTATACAAAACAATAAATCCATCGTAATTTTTTTTTAAAAATGTAATCTAAAAAGAAATACCTGATTTTTTTCTTTTATCAATTTCTGCACTTCTGAAGGATGATTAAAGCGCAATGTTAAGTCAGATCCCAATTTAACTATGTCAGCTGCAAAAGTGATGTAATCATTTTTATTTTTAAATTTATGTGATGCAAATAAAGTAAAAATAAATTTTAAAAACCTTGTCTTAATAAAGTTGGATCGTGCACAATGTAGTCGTTGATGAAACAAGTAGCGCCCGGTAACGGTGATAGCGTAACGTTTGTTCCGTCGAAATCCAATTCGCAGTGTTCAGGTAACAACGCACTGCCAGAAACACCTGGGAATCGAATTGAATGAGTCATTCGTTTTTATTAGCAAATAAGAAAAAAGGAACGGGAATATGTCCCTCGAGTTCACATGTGGGAATATATATTTTTTATTACTGCATGGGAGAAAGGTGAAACATAAAAACTAAATGCAATTGCTACTTTATTTATACATTCATTGCCTTCAAGCTTTAGCTGTGTTTTAACTCACCTATGTCTGCACAGCCGGATGAATCATTTCCTATTCGAGTTTTACCATGCTGTAATGATAGAATAAATATTGATTTAATATTAGTTCTGGTATCAAATGTTTATTTGCACCTTTAAATAATAAATCTTGATGCCCGTGCTTAAAATATGATTGTCTAGAACGATCAAGTGTGGCAACCGAGAGTCAACTATGACACTGGATTTGCTTTTAAGTATTGACATTTCGGAATCCTTAATTTAAAAAATAAATAAATTAATAAAATGTTAATAAATAATTTGACTTTTTGACGCACTTCAACTATATGTCCAGACTCTTGCCATTTTTCCATCCATGTTTTAGTGAGTGTAAAAGCCTGAATTAAATTTTTTTTAATGTTTAATTAATTTTTTAAAACTTTTTCTTACATTCCGTTCATTTTCGTTCAAAATCTCTTGAATTGAATCTTCGTCCCGAGGAGAATTAATAACATTGTGCTATTAAAAATCAAAGCAAATGTCAGTAATTAATAAACTAAACAATGCGTTAATTCAAAAACCTACAGTTTGTGCATTTGCAAGCAACTCCCTTAGCCTGGCTATCTCGGCTCTGAGATCTCTAATTAGTTTAACAGTAGAGTCCTTCAAACAAACCACCAAAAAAGTTACATATTAATAACACCCGACAGTGCAATAAATTACCGTACCTCATTAATGACAGGTTTGTTTACAATGCACTTAGCACGTTGAGCATAGTGGAGTGTGCCAACTGTTTCCGAATAACAACTGCTGGCAGGCGAAATAGCTGTTTAGGAGGAAATTTTATTAGTAACTCAATTATGCCAACTCGAACGTTAATTAACTTACTAGCAATCATTATAGTTTTCGAGTTGCCACCCAAGGAATCTTTGAGCAACCAAGTGAGAACTGAATCCCTGTAAGGCACGAAAGTTTGACGAATTCGTCGCGGGCTGCTTGCAGGACTTGATCCCATCGATTCCAAACTATAAGTAGAGCCTAAACTATCCAAACTCCAAGATGACAAACTCTTTTCAGCTAAAAAAAAAAATAAATATTATAAGTTAATTGTTGAATTTTGGTGTTTAATGCTCGAAAAAGTGTTTCACCTAAGGCAGAAATGACATTTCCCAACGTCACCAATGATTTATTGATGTTCGACCCTTCTTTTAAGCGCGTCCGGTTGAATTTAATACTGGCTCTCTCACTGATTGGATTTTTACACAAAATTAATTAGAAAATTTTGCTCGGTAACGATGGGAAACATACCTTCCAGCCAAATCGACCAAATGAATCTTGCTGACGATTTCGCTCGGCATCTCCGCATCTAGACACGCCTGTCATTCATTATGAATTATTATTTAATGCATTACACGCAAAAGGACATGAGAAAAGTGATGAATTGAAAGTGGCTTACCTGAGTGAAAATGATGGTGAAGATAGCGTGACTTCTACTGCTGCGTGAATGCGATTCAGTCGATGCTACACTTCTGCAAAATTAAATTTAAATTTCCTCAGGGAAATTAAATACTAAATCACATTACTTTTTCCTTTTTTACCTGTTTTGATTTCCTCTTTCAATCAATGATAATACAGTTTGAAAATCAGGTACATCATGTTTACTCAAATCTGCAAAGTGGAGTTACGGTTAGTTTTTTGGTTAAAGAGATTGTGGACAAGATTCGTTTGGTAGAGGGATTTCAAAATCATATTTTCTTGATGTAAAATGCATGTCGTGTTGTTTTCGACTTCAATTTCTCAGAAAGAGTTTACATCAGAAAAAGATGATTTCAAACGATCTCTACTCGATTAATTTCTAAACATTACCTTGCACGTACGGCCCAAATCTGGGATGTTCGCGCACTTTGAGACTAGTTCGATTTTTATGTGGAAAAGGACTCTGCAGTAAATCACAAACACGTTCGTTGTATATTTCTAAAAAGCTGCACAAAAAAAAAGTTAAATTAAAAAACAAAAATTATAAAAATTTAAAATTACTACATACCTAACATCAGCATGAAACGTAACCTTCTTGCCACTCTTTTCCGCGGCATTTGTAAACAAGCTCTGCAGAATTAAACGTAAAATATTTTAATTAAATAAAATTATGAAATTTCTAATTAACCTGCGATATTTTCATTACCAAAGTCTAAACTACAATTAAGTAAATTAAATCTCTTCCATTCCGTGACAAGTAATCACATTACATTTAATTTCTACTTCAATCCACTCATCACAATCGATTTTTACCCAACCAGACAAGTTCAATAAACTCACCTCGCAGATTCTTGGAATCAAGCCCAAGTCATCCTGAAATAATAAATGTATGAATAAGTAAACAAAAATGACTCAAAACATTTTTAAACTATAAATAACGTGATCAATGTTGCGCTCCACCTGTTCTTTTTGTTCTCAATTTCACTTATTTAAGTCAAACTCACGCATTTCGCTTAGTTAAGCTCATTACGGCAGTTAGGTCTACGCTTCACAGTCACACGTGTGACTAATAGTATTTTCTTTCTGCTTCATGATCCTATTATTTTGTCCTTTCAAACCAACTGCCACTACTTCCTGATCTTTTCAGACAACTAATTTTCCCCCTCCGTAGTTCCTTTAAAACATTGTAACCGACTGTGAGAACTGAGGCTGGGACTTTATTAAAGCTTTAATAAAGTGTAAACAAGGAAAGCAACCGTCTGCTGTGACAGTTTCAATCGTTTAATTCGACGTTAAAGAGAATGTGAGATGGCAATAAAATTTATTTTTTCCAAAAAATGAAAGAAAGAAAAAAAAAGGGAAAATGTTCCAATAGATTTTTTATGGCAAAGTTCTAAAACTTTCGTTGCTGTGACTTAAAAATCTGAAAGCTTAGAAACGTCAAAAGAAATCAATATTAAAATTGTGACTTGCAGTGAAAACAACAACCGGTAAATTTATTTAAGATGATTTTTTTCCTAGAATAATAAAATAATATTTACTTTTCAAATTTAAGTCGAGAAAAGTTTGAACAACAACTTTGACATAAATATTTTTATTAGCCACAAAAATCATGGCAAATACATGAATTTAAAAATCTAAAAATATTTAAGTTGATATTTTCATCAATTGATGATACACTTTTGAAAAAAATAAATAAAATTTTCAACATGCCATCTATTTTTCACCTTAATCCTTATTCTGAAAGTTTCAATTCAGCTTTAAACCCAGTAATAACTACCCATTAGAGCAATGCCACATTAATACTCATTCCTTTAAATCCTTTCGAACCGGTAAACAACAATTAAGAAATATTAAATTTGCATACTTACATCTTCTCCCATCATCGTGTAAGTCTTTCCTGACCCGCTTTGCCCGTACGCCAATATGCAAGCATTATACCCGTCTAAAGCAGACTCCAACACCTGCGTACCTAGTTCGTTGAAAATCTGCAAAAAAAAATTGAAAAAAATTAAGATTTCACTTTAAAAAAATTGAAATCGATTACATCTCTTTACATCCTAAATAAATTTTTAATAATATTCTTTTAAGACCAATAACGCAGCATAAACAAAAGCAAATTATCGACCAGAGGCAAAGCATCACTCTTGACCTTTACTGGAAAGTTCCCAATGTAATGTGCAGGGATTTGGGTTTGGATGCCCAAAATTCATCAATAAAACCGCCATTAAAGCAGACTTTAATTTTATTTATTTCTCGAGGAAGAAATTCCTATGTTCATGTTCATGTCATTACACGCACTAATCATTGAATTAAAACACTCCAAACTAGTATTTTTTATTCGAATTAATAAGCAGTTTGGAAATATATAAGTGCTGTTATCAATAATGATTAACACTCCATTTTAAGAGGTGGAAATTCATCTCGAGTTTTGCTTGCAGCTATAGTCAACTCAAAATTCGTCTCAGACTCCTCTTCCTCTATGCGCACTTCATAAGCTATTTGGGAGGTCAACATCCTGGGCAAATTGCCAAAAAAAAGCATCATAACATTAATAAGGAACAAACTCAAGTAGTTGGGAGTTAAAAATTTAGAATAAAATTTTCAATTTATTCTCAATTTCAACCCTCCGACAAAAAATAATAGAAAAAAATTTCAGCTTTAAAGATGAAAATTCGATTTTTCTCACTCGTTCCGAGTGTTGTTCGAATAAGCCTTCGCCGGTAAAGCAACCGCCAAAAACCTGCAGAAAATTCGATATTTTAACTATTAAGTCTTAAATGTCAAGGTTTTTAATTTCGTCGCTAATTTATTTCGTTGAAAAAATGTATTTAGAATGTCAAGTGTTTTAAAAAGCACGTATCGATTAAAAGGAGATAAATATCGATAAAAATTCCTGCAGAAAAGGAGCAATTCATGTTAAGGAACCCTTATACGAAGAGGGGAGAAGGAAATTGCTAGTTGATACGAGGATGAGTCATCCTACATGAAAATGAAAACAGCAGTGCAGCCTATTTAGAAAAAATAGGTCTAATTTTCAGGGTATCGAGTTAACGAGACTTGATTTATAGAAATCGAGTTCTTAATCTTGAACTATACACTGATTTATGTTTTTTTTCCCACACTAAGTGTTTTTCCCCTTGACCAAAAACCATCAGATTGACAAATTCCTTTCATCTCGCCATCATTCTTCTTCATTATGCGTAAACAAAAAAAATGTGTCACTCAATTTACTGGGAATTCTACACGTGTTCTCGGCAGGAAGCGTCCCGTCATGAATGGAAGTAACTAATTATTTCCTTACAAGTAGAAAATAAATTCTGTTCTTGGTTTAATGAATGAGTAAACTTTTAATTCCACAATCTTGTTTCGCCATCAAAATTCGAATTTAATTGCGACATTTCGTTTGTCTTTATTCTGCCATTTTCCATCGCACGTCAAACGTAAAAGCACATGTCAGTACAAAGCTTGCATTATCTCGTTACCGTCAATGGTAGAAAGGAACGAAATCAAGGGCAAATTGTAGTAATAGCGCTACAAAAGCGAGGGAAGTGATTGATTTGGGTTCGTCTGGGTGGTGCATTTACTTATCTAGTTTCCATTTTGATGTACAACTACGAGTTTTGTTGAAGTTTTCTATTCGGTTTCATGTTTACAAGTTTTTTAATGTTTTGTTATTCATTTTAATATAAAGTATCGCAACCGTTGCACAAATAAAGTGATGTGTACAATAAAGGCACATAAAATTCTCCCAAAATACAGATTGCTCAATTTTATGGTGTAATGTTCCAATAGAAGAACAAACAACTGCCATATGGGTGTAAGGGATAAATGGCTATTTTATAACCTTTTTGTGCGTTTTAATTTTAATTGCCACTTAGCAAATCAAGATTTTTTTGCTGTTACAGTTTATCTTACACCTAACACAATCTGCATTTCCTCACTTCACACTTGTGAAGTATCTCTAATAATAGAGACTGTTCCTATTCCAATTCAATCCCAATATTGTAGCAAAACTCGCACTAACACCCGAAGAATAAACAAAAACTCTACGTTTTGTAACTAGCATTGACAACATCCTACTAAAAACAGTTTACATTAATTATAAACTTGCAATTTTCATCACTAGGGCTCAAACCACTTCCAACCCAAAAAAATTCATTAAAATAACTAGAACATTTCATTCTTTTACTACAAGATAAGACTACAGTATTAATGTTCTACATTAAAAACACTTGCACATGAACAAAAGCATAACCACATTCAGACATTAAACAATTCACAGCAGGTGTAGCATAAGAGGACACACCTGCAATCAACTATAATCACAAATTGACATCATTTTCATCAAATATCTGACCTAAATATCGCAATTTGATGCATTACTCTCCCATTCAATTTGATTCAAATCCAACAGCTATAAAACTGTACAAACAAAATTCAAAGTCCCCTTATAGGTAAGTACTTTGATATGCAAGCAAAATGAATGACAAAAACTTGTTCCACTTTTACTTTTATTCAACCGGGCAGCTGGTGCAGCTGCCTCATTGTCTCTATGCGAGTCTCGAGGGAGTTTCCACATGCAAAACAGCTGTTCAATTCCCCATTATCCTGCAAATATCCCCCAGATGGAACAGGGAGTGGGGGAAAAGGGACTAGTGACTAATGTTTAGGAATGAAGCAAGGAGGACTCATCACATTCCTCTGCTTTTGCAATCACAACACGGAATAATTCCGCAACAATTTTCTTCTTTATTTGTAACTTGCACTATTTTTAGTGCTAGGATTCAGTAGGTAAAGAATGTCAATGTTGTTGGTTTTAAAATGAACCCCAAAAATGACCAAAAAAAAATATTTTTTTTAAGAGAATAAAACTGACCATTTCTTGACTAATGTTATTTGGATCACTGGGCATCGCTGACCAGTAGCAGAAATCGAAAACAAAGTGACGAACTCGTTCTCTGCTGTCAACTTCTGAATTTTCGGGCAACTAAATAAGAAAAAAAGAGTAAAAAATAAATTAGTCATAACGAATTTAACTGCAGGTGTAAAATAGTGACTCTCAAGGAGAACTGCAACTGATTAGTTCGATTTTGTGAGTCATTTACCTTATCTTATTCTTACTTTTAAGTTTGTTATGTTTGCTGTATCTCCATTGAAGTTTACTATCATTTCAGCTCCTGATTCCAACTCCCTGCAATCAACACATAATTTTTTTTAAATTCGAAACATATACCTAAATTTATCACTTGAAAAATTATAATATAAAATGAAACTCAACCTCAACAAATTTTTAATATTTAAAAAAAAAAAAAAAGATAAAAATTGGTTAATGTTCTTATGTATGACTCAAAAGGAAATTCCCACTCGCATTGGGTAAAAACCACATGTGTAAATATGTCCAAGTTTTTAAATTGACTTTCTTTTTTTTTTGTTATTATGTTTTCTAAAGCTGTTATGTAATTATCTAGTAAATTTAACTGGGCACCAAGGTTAAAGAGGACGAGCGTGTGGGAGAAATTTTAAGACATTACCTTCGACTCATAGGACGAACTCTTACAGCAACTTTCACATTCGCCATATCTCGTGCTTCTGTTTGCTTTTATCTTGAGGTTACGTGACTGTTATCCACGATCCTTAGTTATTCCTATGTCGAATCATAAGGTAGCTGTACTTTTACACCCATTGTAGGTTTCAAAGTATGCTCGCCGGACTTCCATGCCCACACGCACCATTCACTTCGAATCAAGACCGACTGATTCAGTCTTATCCGGAAGTGGTAAAGTGAAGTTTGTCCACAGTGTCGATAGATGGCGGTAGTAAACAATCATGGCGGTAATTTTTTATTTTATTTCTATATAAACTTAAACTTTTGTCGCTAGATGGCGGAAATGTGAATAGCCGTGCAGGAAAGCCAAAAGTTTGTTATGTAATTAGTTAAGTGAAAAAGACCTGCGTAATTTTGTCTAATGTATAAAAAATATATTTCAAAAAAGAAGTTTGTGAAAAATCAGTCTTAAAAATGTATAAATTATTATTTTATTATTTTTTGTATAAAATTCATTGTTGAAAAAGTATGTAATATTATGTCAATATTGAAAGTTTTTCCATTTTTATAATTTGTATTATCAAATTGTATTTGTTTTTGTAAAAAGGAATTCTTGTTTAGTGTTGGTCCACTTTAACTGTATAGAGATTTAGGTATAACTATTAAAATAAATGTCACACATTATTCATTCTTCATCAACACAAACACACATTCTATTCATCGACTCCAAATACAATCATTCACTAAAAATATACAGAAAATAATCCACTCGATCGAGCAAATTTAGTCTATTAATAAAAACCTGAATTTTTCATTTCATTTTTTTTTAAATATTTTTTTCAGTTCAATTTTCCAAGCAAAAAGCAACTTTTGACAAAAAAAATTTCTTTACCGGTACATGTTCAACAAATACTGAAAAAAGGAAAACCCGGAAAGTACAATTTACTTGCGGCAACATGTTACAATAAATATGTGAAGACCCAAAAGGAACGGTCTAATTTTAGGCACATTGACATGGCTTTAATTTTGAACTATGCACAAAGACAAGGCCAAACGCCTACACTAAAGATGGAACTAATTCATCTCTTCAAGCAAATATTGAAATTTAAATTGGAACTAGATACATTACTATAAAGTTTATCCCACAAATCTGTCACCAAATCCATTAATTATCTAGAAATCTCTAAGATGTGATTTCATAAAATCCATATTTTGAAAATTGAAGAAAATGAGTGCAAACGAAATAAAAATTATCAGAAGTTTAATAAATTGTGCAAAAATGAATGTATCTAATTTTTTTCTCACACACCACATCTTTGATATGCACCTGTTTACAGACAAAAAACACTGACTAAAAGATATTTCATCTATCTATAAAAAATATTTGTTCTCTTATCATTTTTTGTTCTCTTTAATTCCCCGGAAGAACTTAATTTTAAAACCTCGTTATATAATATTCGGCTACAGCTACTCCATTAACTGCATTGGTGCACATTATAACGTAATAATAAAGTAAATAACTAAACAAGTTGCAATTTTTTTGTTTTTTAAAAATTATATTACCATTAATTATATATAATTAATTAAAAATAAATTATTATTTGTATTTATTTAGGTATGTTTCATTTTTCGCTGTCAATTAAATAATTACTTAAATGCATAAGACTCATAACAGAAATATGCAAATTTATATTAAAGTTATATTAATATTTTTAAATAAAATTCCCTACGATTATTTTTAGTAACAAGAGGGGATTTTCTTTGACATAAAATGTACAATTTCATTTATACAATAGCCACACAAAATTTCTAAGAAAGAAAAGGAAAAAAAAAAAATTAAATTTATTTAGTAAAAAAAAAAGAAAAAAGCACAAGCCAAAAACATCTGTGATTTAACTTTTAAAATCTAATACTGTTGACTTCAACCATTATATATGATGATCCCATATTCTTTTGTAATTTTAAATCAAACACAGATGGTATTTAACTAGTCGCAATAATGCACAGTACTTGTTAAAGTTATTTCTTGTCCCTTTTAATTCCAAATTTACTCACGAGGAGTATTTTGGATACACTAAGTAACATTTGGAAAAGGGAAAAAAAATCAACTGTGGTCACGAGACAAATTTTTTTAAAAATTTAAAAATAGGAAAAAATGAAAAAAGAAAAAATAATCGAATCTGAAATTTCTGTAAAATTCAAATTCAATCACATCACAGTATTTATTTTAACCCTTAATCTTTTGCAATTTGTATTGAATACGATTAAGGCGAGATGCAGATAAATGAGTACAATATTTGATATCATTTGAAAAATAATTTAAAATTAGAATAAAAACTAAATTATATTTCAAAACTTTTTTTTTTTTTTCTAATGTTAAATATAACTGGAAGAGCATCTCTTGTTTATCTTTATTTCTTTAAAAAAAAATTTA
>JAQFZP010000406.1:0-37521 GCA_034695745.1 Geophilus truncorum
GGCTTTAAAATCTGGTGTAAATCGCGCCGCAAATAACCGAACCTATAGATACACACACACACACACACACACACACAGACACACACAACTTCAAAATATAGTTTTAGATGTGGTTTTCGACAGAGCTATAGCAACAGACATTGCGGTAACAATATGACAGTTACATCGTTTCTTTCAAATGAAATTCTGTCTGCAGGTGGTCCTAGGGAATTGTAGTTGAATCTACGAATAATTACACTCTTTAAAATCTGTTTGAAACGAGTAGAAAATACATGACATCAATCAAGAATAATGACATAAAACGAGAATTTATATTTTAAGATTTCACATTTCCCATGTTGATTTAAAATTTAATAGATTCATATTTCGAGAAATAAATTAACTATGCTGCATTTATTTATTTATTTCGTCTGAAACATGAGAAAATTATGGGTATTTAGGGATTTAATTTACCGTTCGTCAACGCATTTGAAGTTATTGATGATTGGCACTAAGTAATTTCAACTGCAAATAATGTTGAAGTGTGAGCAATTCGTTATTTTTACAAAATTTCAACTCTTTAGGTAAACAAATTGCATTTCATCGCAAAAGTTTTTATTACCTAAACTTGAAATTTACGTTAAATTAGACACAGTTGAGCAGCTCTAAATTAGTTATGTTTTAATAGTTAGTTTTGACGCGGTGTAAAAACCATAAATAAAAGTGGTAGCAAAATGCGCATACTTTAGCTCGAGACAGGTGTAATAGGGCGAAGGCAATATTGTATAGTTATTACTATCCGCATAACAGAATAAAAGCGCCGTGTGAAGTGCAAATTCTCTATCGTGAATCATTTGACTATGCTTTGCTTTGCCGGTAATTATGCTTCTTTCATTTTCTGTTTTCATGTTTCCCCTTCTTTTTAATTACACTTATCGTGCCTATTTAATGTTTTACGAGACATAAATAAGCTACAAACGGCGACCATTGGCCGCATGATTTTTGAAAAAGAAATCAAAATAGATATTTTGTGGCTAAAGTAGAGAGTAATGAAAGGATTTTATCATATAAAAAAAGAAGAAAAAATTTATAGTGATTTTTGGGAAGAAAGTTCTATCTATCAAGATTTAGCTTCGAGAATAAAAAAAAAAATAAAGGATGAAGATAAATATTTGCAGTCGAACGGTCTAATCTAAATCAAGGAGAAAAGTTTTTGTGTGTTTTTTGAATAAGTTGTCGTTGGGTTTATTTATAATGAATGAATTCCACGATGGATGCTTTTCATTACTTGCACGGGATTTCGTCATTTCGTGGCTGAGGCTCTTCCAATTTTTTTCCAACCGTTAAGTAAGGGTTTTATCACGTGATTGACTCGAGCTTTACATTTCTTAGAATTTTTAAAACTCTTATTTTAGCTTTGATATTAGAATTAGATAAAATATACACATAATTACACGCATTGCATTATAAAAGTTATTATTAAACGTGTAGTGATAGATTTTAATATCCTCCCTTGTGTTTTTTAAACAAGTTGCTATGGAAATATTGAGAAATATCGAGTTGGTTACAGATGTTCATTTCCATATAGACTAAAAATTAAAAATATAAATACAGGGGAAAATATGCGCGTTTATTGATATTCGATATTTGTATTCCTACAATTTATAATCGTAAAGTGACAGGTGTAAATAAAGTTATTTGCCGATTTGAACTTTTCTTTTTCTTCGTGAGAATTATGACCACCCATAAGTTCTCGGTACAAGTCCATTGAATGTGTACGAGTTGATGATCTTTTTATGTCCCCCGTATAAAGATACGCTCGAAGTGCATTGTAGTCTGTGCCCAATCTTAGGCTCCGTTAATGATGAGCCTTGGATATCAGGGAGGGGTTGGATCCGTTGATTTATTTCTTTTCACCTTCATTAGCTACGTTAATGGACTTTTATGCTCTTTATGCCGTGAAGCGTGCCCTAGTAGCAATTATGGAAAAAAGAGAAGATGATAAAGTGTAAGTTTTGACGATGCACTGTACATAGGTTGAGTTTGTGAGTTGATAATGATATGGCAACGAGGTTGGGGTGAAACGCTAAAAAAAAAATTTTTTTTATTTTTTAAATGATAATAACAGTCTTGTCAAGTGCTGACGCAACATTTTTAAAGGACGAAATATTTAACGTAAACGGCGAAAAATTTACGATGTCATAAAAGTTGTTTTTAAAATGAATAAATTTTTAATTGAAATTGATTTTAATGTTTTGAATTTTTGTCTTTGCAGCTCCTTGTGAAAAATTATTCTGCACTTTCGGCTCAATATGCGTGATAGACAAAATGACGAGCGAGGCCTACTGCAAATGCCAGGAGACGTGTTCCGCAGTTTTCGCTCCGGTTTGTGGCAGCGATGACGTGACGTATTCGAGTGAATGTCAACTGCGGATGGCGAGTTGTAACCAGCAGAAAAGAATCTTGGTCAAATACAAAGGCTCGTGCGGTGAGTTTTTTTTTTTTCCATTTAAGATTTCCCGTTTCATTTTTCCCGTTCATTATTTCCCGCTGAGTGAGCAAAGACAGGTGATTTAAAATATCAGAAATAGAAATTCTGATAGTAATGTCAAATTATAAATTTCATTCTGGTTTCGAAACACGACTTTGACAGATAATACGAGTCATTTGAGATACGTACAGTATGAAGGCTTAAACGTCAATGCAACCAGATGTAATCTTATCTTATCACTAAACTTGACGGTATTTCGTGAATGTACTGTAATATGGTAAATTGAATAATTCATCACTTACCGGAACTAATTACGTACAAGGTCATTTTAAGAAAGCACTGGCAATGTACTTCAATGTACTACGGAAGCATTTTTAACTGAATGACTTGACTTGTTATTTGCCGAGCCATTTCTGCAGAATAAACATGTGTTTGGACGTAAATAAGCGCCATCTCTATGTAAATTTGCGCCTTTTTCACTTGAAAATCTCTTTTTCGGATGTAGTTAGGTGTAAATGTGCAGCAGTTAAGCGTATAGTATTTATCTCGAAATTTATTCTTGGAACTTAAAGATGATATTATATAGTTTGTTTTTACGAGAGGCGGAGATTTTAAGAACATAATTCCCTCGAAAACTTTGCAGTATTTTATTACCCACCAGTAGTAAACAAATCTGCAATTATTATAACTCGAATTAAAGCTGAAATTTATTTTTTTTTCTCCTCTCTTCGAACAAAAATCAATTTTTTTCGCATAAGAATTGCATCAGTGAAAGAGTTTCATTTCAACACCTAGTTATACTGTGAGTAAATAGACCCTAGGTACCCATCATCAAACTCGAACATTTCAGCCGAACTTCCTCTCGACTCTCCGGGATGAGGACCGTGTTGCATTTTGGCACCTTCACATATTTGGCCTTTTTTTCTCTCTCTGTTCTCTCTTCTTTTTGTGCCCTGATGCATCCGAATACAGTTTCTCTTTTTTCCTCGTGCGCACCAATCTCCAACCACTTTCTCGAGAATTGAACTGGAAAATGGGCGCAATTCTTTCCTTTTTTTTCTTCTCTTTTTTCATTCATTTTTTCCCTATTTCTTCAAATATTGGTGAATAAAAGGAAGCCGGTTTTTTTTTTCTGTTTGGTAATGATAGCGTATCAAAAATCTTGACGACGAATCAAGTGAGTCGAAATGACGCTGCATTTTATTTACGCACCTAGACTGAGTCCGTTTGCCTTGCAGTCTTTGATTTACAAAGAATGCTTTTTCCACTCGTAAAAATGAATCTAATTTGATGGTGAAATGTGATTAATTAAAAATTAATGGAGCATGCTGTTTATGTCTTCTTAAAAGACGGGTTCAAAACGACGCAATGCTTAAAAAAATATTGTTTTTTTTATAAAACATTTAACAGGTGATTACATCTTGTCTCTTCGTGTTGCTTTCACTTTTTCAATCAATTGCAGCTTGAAACTAACTTTGCTTTTACACAATTTTCGAGCAAAGCCTTCGAAAATAGTGGATAAATTTTGTAAAAGCCACTTGCAAAGCTTAGATATCATCAAATCAGGGGATCCAATTTAGCAAAAGTTTGATTTAAAAAAAAAACGTTGCAACATGTCTACTAATAAAAGCCAGAAGTCCTCTGTAAATCCCTCTTTGGGAATATAGGTTGAGTTTATTTTTCTTTGTAAAGAGTTTTTTTTTTTCATGTTGCAAAGAGCAAAGAAAATTGAGGCTCTCTCCTTTTTGGCCTTAGGGGTGATGGAATTGGGACGCTCGGGAATAGAAGCTCAAATCCAAGAAATCGACAAGAAACTTCTCTGTCTTGCTTCCAACGCGAGGATCAGCGACTCAAAGGTTTCAGTGGTCACTGCGTGTGCATCTCACCAGGGGATAGATGTTTCATTGCGAGGTCCAAATCAGATGTGATATTCTTGCCTCACTTTCACCAACCGAATTAGTTTGTTTTATCTATGAAGAGGGGTTTCGATCTGGCAGGACCCTTGAGAAAACACTTGACAGACCTCAAATGATTTTTTATTACCGTATTCCTTTTTTCCTTAAAATTTTAGAGGAATTAAATTCAAGTACATTTTTTTTCTCTTTATAAATGGGAACTTTTTTTTGCTCATTTTTAAAGGGGATTATTAAGAGTAATTTGTAACTCAATTAGAAGAGCCCATATCTTCAGTTTAGTATTCTTGCAATAACACTGCATGATCAAAAGGTTAAGGTTTTCTAAGAGTGTAAAATGGGACTGTAATGTGTCTGCGCACTCATTTAATTGGTCCCTTTGCGGCTTCACTCTTTCTTTTTTCTTCCTCTTTTTTTTTTTTTTTTTTTTTTTTTGGTTGAAAATTTTAATGCGTACAGGGTTAACTGGTTTTTTTTTTCCTTTTAAAACAAACAAATGTCATTCTTAAAAAGCTTTTTTTTTAAAGCTCAACTTTACTTATGAGTTAAAAAGGTAGCCAATTTAATTTAAGATGAGAAATGCAAATACAGGAAGTCTGCTAAAGGAAAAAAAAAATCAATGTAGTTTTAATATTGAAGGTGATTTTGTTACACGAATGAAGATGCAAAGAGCAATTGTTTATCTCGAAAAATAGCGTCATAATTTTTATCGGAAATGACTTAACTAAAGAAAAATAAAAATAAAAAAGCGAAATGGGCCATAGTTGAGATCTGTTGGTTATGGAGTTTATGGTGCGTTGTTGCTGACATGGGGTATTATAAATGAAGGAAAAATAACAAAGTGGAAGCGAGGGTGCGAGGAAGAGAGGGGAATGTGGGTGCGTGTGTGTGCGGTGATTGGTGATGTAGATCAGTCGTTGGTGAGGTCAGTCTCTGGTGGAAGCGTACGGTATGGCGAGAGGATGGAGAGCTGAGTGTTTGCAGTTCGATTTATTGCAGCCATTCGTCATTTTTATGGCTGGTTGCTGTGTTGTGGAAGGTTAAAGTAAAACCCGGCACCGCCGAAGAAAAATCTCTTTTGACAAGGTGTTTGCACTAGGTAAATACGGGGTCCTGCAATTCATCTGTCTGTTGGATAGCGATGGTCTTTACCACCCGATCTTTGGTCAGTGGGATATTTTTTCGTTTCGTTTGCCTTGTCGCACTCTTGACCGGTTTTTGGTTTAGTGGATTTGCTGAGATGGCAGACATGGGATTCGGTTTCCATTCGAATGAAATATTAACGAGGTAAAATGAAATGTTTGAGATGGGATTTTCTTTTATTTTATTTTATATCCAAATAACGATTGATGAACTGGAGTTTATTTAAACAACTGAAAGAATACTTTTTTTTTTTTTTACAAAGTCGAATACAAATTCCATTATAAATGACTTCATTGTTCGGTTTACATTTAAAGTTTACGTTCGGATGGGATGAGGTATAACGATTTTGTTCCCAAGACTCAAAACCTTGATCAATCATTGTCAAACGCAATCAGGGATCAATGGAGCAACCTTCATCTTGATGGTTTCCTGCTAGCATCACCTTGGTGGCTTCTCAGCTGATTTCATTTCCACACTGCTCGGCTTATCACTTCTCAAACATCATCTTCGACTGATTGGAATTAGTGGATTATTTTCTTTTTTTGCAACGACGTCAAACTGAAAAAAAGTAACGCAATCACTAATGTCATTACTGACAACCTTTTTTCGTGAAAAAAAAATAAAATAAAAACAGGAAAAAAAAATGTATTTAGATATATTTTTAATGGCTTCATTATCTGCGAGTGTAATGTCTTTTTATCCGTATGACAAGTTGATTTATGAGGTTAGATTTAGAGTGAAAGTGGAAATTGTCATTGATCCGAAAGATATTAGGGGTGATATGTTGCCTCATTTGAATAAAATATATGACGTCTTAATCCGCTTGTGTTAAGAGGAGTAAAGAGCAGAGGCAACACCCTGATTATCCTACAGGCCAGTGCTCTTTACATCTCTTTGATGGTGATAGCGGCAGTGTAATTAGCGACCTGCCTTCCCTAGCGAATTTAGAGATGAGTTCTTGGTCCGGTTGTTTCTCGTATGTTAATGCATCTCGCAGCAAGTAGTCTTGGTTTTCATTAGTCCATTTACTTGGTCGGGACTCAGTTGGAAAATTAAATCAAGGCGACTTACGTACTTCTCTGTCTTGTTGTTTTCAGACTTTTAACAAGTCATCTTCAAACATTGTGATGTACCTACCGTACTCGCAAAGCACGCCTCACGCAGCTGGATTTTCTTGTTTTCGAAAGTAATTATTTCGCATCTTAGTTGTTCCCTTTTGTTTCCTCGAGACAGGAGAGAAGAGATGTATTTTCAGTTGTCTTGGATTAATCTATTTATTCGAGTCTTGAGAGATTGCTGCTTTAAAAATACACTATTGGGGATTATTTCTAAAAGCTTTTTTCAGTTTTAGTCGTGATTTGCAACGTGAAAATGGATTTTATAATTACACTTGGACGCGAGTGCGGTGCACGAATGAAAACGCGCTGCGAACCAGGCTGGGTTGGGCGACTAACAAAGAGCGTTTTAAAAATTCATTTTTCTCGTGTTGTTTACTTATTGTTGATGAAGTTTTAATCATATTGAAACGACGTGTGCCTGCTTGGCTTTTGAGATGAAGATGAAGATGAAGGCTTGATTAAACGAATCAAATAAACGCGCGTGCAATGCCCGATTATGTGTTTTCGCCGCATTTTAAATTAAATCATCGTTAAATTAAGCATTGAAAAATGGCTACCAGTGTACATTTTCGACATTTTGGCAATGGATCAGCACGTGCGAGCAAAGAGCGCAGCCGATGATAAATTATTGATGAAAAGATTACTTTTTGTTGGTAATTTCGGGGCTTTGATTGCTCCCAAGTTTAAGTCAGGATCCTGATAGAAAGTAGTGTGTCGAGTTCCCCATTACAAAATTACACATTCCATGACACATATTTCCTCTACTGCAACCTCCAGTACCACAACTCAACGACCTTTGTCCTGCAACATTCCTTTTTTTACCTTTTTCTTCTCATTACTGCTAATTTACGGTTCATGCTAACATTTGGCGCTCAAGTAAAAAAAAAAGAAAAAATAGAAAAATTGTTTCCTACCCATTTACCGAAATGAGATTGACTTATCGATTTTCCTACTGCACACACGTATCGCCAGATGGCGCCACAAGTTGATCCAGTGGGAAAATTGTGGCTGAAATTGATATTAAAACATAGTGCTATGTGCTGTAATGCAATCAAAGTAAATGAAATGAGTTACTGGCATGTGATTTGGACGACTCACGAGTGCAAATCAATCAAATGAGATGGTTTTATTTAGCAGATGTGTGTTGGGGTTTTCTGGTCTTTTCTTTGGCTCAGTTTAGTTACGGTTGTTTTATTGATCAATTCACAGCATGTGGGGAGAAGAAGTATTTGTTTTAGTAGGCAATTCATATGGTAGATGTTCTTTTGCATTCGTCTATCGATGAGTTTTCCCCTCTTAATTCCCATCAGTTTGTGCGTTGCTAGTGGGTTTACGAAGAGCCACGCAAAACCACGGTGCAAATCCGTTTGTTCCCTCCCTTTTCTGATCATTGCATAGTTTAAGGAGGCCCTCGTGCATGCCCAAGAAGTAGGCGGGTTGAGGGTGGAAGAGATTTTTGCGCCTCTTTGCACACCCAGATGTTCACTTTCCCAAAGATATCTGCAAGATGAAGGGATGCACAAGAATTTCATTCCATTTGGGTTCATCTCTTCTTTCTTTCTTTCTTTTCCCACTCTTTTTCTACTTTTTTCCTTCGGTGCAATTGGGTTTTTGTTAAGCTGATGGAACATCTATTCCGAGTTTAGCCTTCTACTTTCTCTGTTCCCTTTACTTCCTTTTTATCTTAAGGTGCAATCATTTTGAAAGTTTCTCCAGATTGAGCTAAAGTGCAGTTTTAGTTTTGCTTTTCCTCGGGATAATTAACTGTGTCGGGAGCGTTTTGCTCGCTCATTTCTCGTATGATTTAGAGCGAATTCCAGACTGCGTTGTAGCAGTGAATAAATTAGACCCAACGCTATGCGACAATGACAGACATTAAGCCAGGCACTTGACACTTATAATCACAACCTTTTGGCTTGATAATTTATGGCAACGACTAATTGTAGGTATCTCTCCACTTGGTATTAATTAGTCCCTCAAGTATCGTATAATGCAAACGCAATTCACAAACGGGCACATTTGAAATATGGGATCAGCTTCAACGAATTCCGTACATAGTTTTAAACATTTTTTTTTTCTATTTCTTTTCGGTGTGGGAAATTAATTAGGGTGCATTTTTTCCTTTAGGCTTTTTGAAAAAAATTTTGGAAAAATAAATTCTTTTTTCAACGACGGAGGGCGGTACGGTGCAGAGGCGCGTGAGATCAGATTGGGTTACTCAGCCACCCGGCAGATGGCGGCACCTTAACATGCGAAACTCGGGTAAAGGGCATTGCGCCGTTAATATTTAATGTTAAGAGATGGGTTGGATGTGCGTACTAGTGCTGCTACCTATTTATCACAATTAAACCCGACGGAAATTGCAGTAAATGTTATAAATGTTTGTGTGTGCAGATTTTGATCGCTTTTATTTATATGCCTGAATATTTTACGCGGATATAATAAATTATAGATGCTAAAGGACGCGCGACTCTTAACGCATGGAAATTGTTCGTAAATTGAGTAATTAAATAAAGCGAGAAATTTAGATATTGTTTAATCATGCGTTACACCTTATTCAAGTAAACGATGTAAATTGTAAATATTAAATTACATCTACGCCACATTGCACGCATTCGCTTATTGGAGGAATTTAACGTGTATGCAAACAATATTTAACACTATTTGCACTATGCTGATTTAAAATCAATTTTTAAATGGTGCCGTGACAACCTCGTTATTGGAAAAGCTTATGGCTGTTTATGGTGGTCACGGGAACAACAAGTGCGATAAATGTGAGCATTAGCACATAGGAGCTCAGTTTTACACTTATCTCGTAAAATCTCAGCTAAAATGCGTTTGAATTCTGTAATTTAAGGGATAGTTACGTGACTAATCTAAAACCTAAAGGTGTTTCATTTTGATTCAAAATGGCGGAATAAAAAAGGCGATAAAAAATGAGAAAATTCTTCACCACATTAATAATCATCTTTCACATTTTCACGTCACTGGTCGCTTAATGATAACAACTGCTGAGCACAGCGTTTGCTCTTGAGAGAAGTATCCTTTTTCTTGTTTTCCGCTTCTGAGATCCTTTAATGAACGTTTGATAGTGGCCTGAGGGATTCCATTAATCATGCAACCCATTCTTATCCGGAGAGAGATGGAAAATGCTTATGGCTTTTTCCTCTATTCCCAAAGGGCCTCGGTATAGAATATGTTTCACCGAAGGAAAGTTATCCACTCAGCAGTTTGCAAGCGAATGGTATTAGGTGGTTGCGACCTGACCGTCTATCCATTTTTTTTTTTATTACCACAATCCTTTCTCGATAACACAACACCATCGAATTCGAAATGCATTTAATTTTCCCTATTATTACATTTTATCACGTGAGAATTGTGCTTAGGTCGGCCAAAGGTCATGCGTCATTTGATGAGTGTTATTGAATTTGATGTTTACTCAGTTATTACAGCTTTCCCTTGACCATCTATCATTCTTTTACTCCACTGGGTATGTTTGATCACTGCGAAAATAAATAGTACAGTTTGTTTGCCGAGAGTTTTAGGGTTAAAAAAAATAGATCGTGCCTTGTATTTCCGTCACGTTGGTTTCAGCACAACCGGAGCGAAGACAAATTTTTGAGTCTTTAAATAACGACATTCAGAGATTTATGGATGGTGGCTACTCTAACTGAATTTCGATAAATGTTTCGGTTATGTGGAAGAAGGAATTTTAAAGTAGACTATGTGAAAGGGAATATTGTAGAAGAGTAAACGAAATTAATTATTGAGTGTTTTAATTTGCAAAGTAAACAATATGGATTGAAACTAGCAATCGATAAGTGGTGATTTATACATGAAGGAAATGATATTGATCATTGAGTGCTTCAAATATAGTGATGGTAGCAAAGGTGATAAACCTCGAGGCACAAGCAGAAGCGAGAGCACGTTTACAAGTTGGTTGTGTTGGCGGCGGCGAAAATCGATATTTTATCCGGCTGATTGTGCCGCCGGTTGAAACCTGGTGAAGTCAATCGTCATTCAGTCCACACTGCCTGTTATTGACTTTGCTAATGCAGAATATGTGCATAATTTTTTTTTAAATTGAAGCTCATAAGGAGTGATGTAACCCTTTGCGAGTGTCACCGGTGCGAATTGTGGTATTTATTTGATGGCGGGAGCGTGCGAGGTAACGAAGTGTCAATGTTGATTTGGTAGGCACGTAAATACGCGCGCTTTTCTCTTCCTCTGTGGTGCACTCGCACATCTCCACCCTCTCTCCGTATTGATCGCGCTGAGAGTTGAGTCGGCTAGTTGAGGCGAGCTGCCATGCTCTTTGTCGGCAGAGAAAGCACGAGGCTTGAATGGCTCCCACACATCGCGTGGCAGACGCGGGCCCAGTCGGACGATAGGCCAATGAATCAGCAGTGTGTGACATCATCATCCTCTTTTCTTCCATCCATCCACACTTGGGGATGAAGATTGGTGCGATGCGTATTGCGCCTGCGCCACGTGAGTCGTGCACCTTGTCTCCTTCTTTTTCACTTGAAGATGATGCCATGACCCTTGACCTTGTCAGTGCGGTTCGTGACCCTTGCGCGGAACAAATCTTGAGCGGCTGTGATCAGCCATGAGGTTGCATCTCCTATCGCATCATCATCACCTGCTTTTGCTCACCTGCTCGTGCGTATGTGTCGTGCTGCAGTTTGCTCATTCGTGTTATATTTTTCCTAAAGCGGTCAAAGACCCGTGCGAAAACAAGGTTTGTCGGTTCGGTGCCCGATGCGTGCCCGCCATGGACGGACGAACGGCCGAGTGTACGTGCCCGGACAAATGCCCCTCGTATGGCGACCATCGGGGCTCGTTGCCTGTGTGTGCCACCGATGGTAAAGATTACCCAAACGTGTGCGAATTGCGGAGAGCAGCGTGTCAAAACATGAAGGACATTGAAGAACGATACCAGGGAAAATGCGGTAAGCTTCTACATTTTTTATTATTTCATCTTTTGGGGGTTTTGTGACTTGTAATTCAAAGCTGAATGGTTTTAATGTGTAAATTTGCAATTCAATTCGGTGAATTAATGTCGAATCAAATATGCAAATGGTAAATTTATTTTTTTCCCTTTTAACATACCGTGTTTTATGACGGGTGTAAAAATTGTAATTTTTCTAGGTTTATATCGTGCGCTTTATAATTTTTGTTTTGTTTGGATTAAGACAATAGAAGCCCATATTTTTGTTTCTTAGATAAGTATTAAACATGGGCGGAAATTGAGTTCATGCATAAAATGTGGTTGATAATAAGGAATAAATAATTAAAATATTTGGTATAATTATCCGTCACAATATGGCTTTAAAATCCACGAAAACAACATAAAGTTAATGTAAAGATCAAAAATAGTGTAATAGTCGTAATCGTAAAGTCTATTGAGACCTCTTTGAAATTCAGTTATGATAATTAATCGAGCACTTTACTCCTTTTAATCCTCGTTTAATGGTCCGAGAAGAAAGTTTTAACCATGGTTTAAATGGGGATTTATGAATTAATTACGGGAATGACACAGGAAAAAAAAAAGGAATTTAAGCAATATTTATATCAATAATCTCTCTCTTCCGTGCGTTTCGTGGGAATAAAAACTGGGGGCGATGGGGAAAAGAAAAAGTGTTGGGATAGAAAATTTCTTATATCCGGCTGGATGATGACAGATGCTGAACCATTTGGAAATGGGGCTGCCGTAACGCCTCTTTCCACTTGGCTCCTTTTTTATCATCATCACTTCAAAACTTCTTTTTAGCTGCCTACATTTTAACGATTTTTATACATTTTTTTTATTATTCTTATATCGTTTTTTTATTTGTAAAAAGTGAAAAACGACCATAATTTTGTACTCGTTAGTCGTTAAAAACATTTTTTACGCATCATTATCTTTTTTTTGTAAATTTTTATTTTGCCTATTAAGAGAAATGTTTGGAGAATTTCACCGAAATATAACTCACGGGAAATTTTCTACCACCATTTTCTACTTTAAAGTTGCACTGACAAAATTTATGATTTTGAGGTAATGTTATTAAAATATGAAGAGACACTCATTTATCTTCACCGGATACGCTACATGAATTCTTGGTACTGCTCAACACATAAAATTTAAATTTTTTTTTTCTGTGATTAATTTAAAAAAAAAACTTGATTTATCGGGAAAAAAATATTTCATTAACGGGTGACAGACATGAGAATCGTGGAAGCGAATTCGTTAAACAAGAATAATAAAAGGTGGAAGTTGAAGTAAATTAGCAGTCGCTGGGTAATTAAAACGTTTCGTTGGGGATAAAGTGAAGTGCAAATCAATTTTAGAACCAAACCTCAGTTCATTTGCGCTTTTGACACAAAAGCGTCGGATTAATGAGTAATTTTTGTCTGTGGGCCGGAAATTACATCACGGCTCGGTCAAGAGAAACGAAGGAAATGAAGAAAATTCTTCCTTCCCTGGCAGCTTTTACTTGCTTCAATTCTGTAAAGAAACATAAAAGAAGAGGGAAAGTAGCTCGTTTCATTTTACCCATTTAGGATATAATAGACTCGATTTCTTGTGGAAACTGGAAATGGGATAGAAAATAGATTTTTTTTTCTTTTTTTTCTTTGGTCCCAATTTTTTCAGACGTTTTAATAAAAAAGAATCTTATTTTGTTTTATACCGAAGGCGTTGACATTGGTGGAAATAGGGAGAATGAGTTGCTGTTTTTCTTTCTTTTCTTCTTTTTTGACACTTTTTCCTCCTGTGTCACCTTCCATTTTAGGTGAGATGAGTTGCTATGACAACCGTCCCACAGGGAAAATGCGAAGTCGGTGAGTCAGTTGGAACAGTTGAGGTTTGTGTTGCTGATGCTGAAAGGATTTTTTTTGAAGTGAAAGAAGATGTGCCAGGAAATCCCCCACACGTCTGAGCAATTTTTTCAAATTCAGTCACAGATGAAAATATTTCTTTGATACTGCGATAGCAGTAATCTTAAATAACTAGAAGAAATAAATTGCCATCAGAATTGATATACTGTATTTTTGATATAAATGTTTAATGTAGTATTTCGGCATGCTTTTAGTAGTGCTTTTGTACACATCGGCTTTCATACATGTGACGGGAACTTAGCTTCTTTATTCCATTTCCAGTTAGAAATTATGTTCATGTTTTATTCAGCAAGAAACTGTTTGTGTTTCTGCATTTAGTTTTGAATTGAGATGAGACGACAAGAGAGTTTTTTGTTTTATTATTATTATTATTATTATTTTGTTTTTTTTTCCTATTTTTGTTTATTTTCTTTTGTTTTTATTCATCAAAACTTTCTTTTCATGTACAACTGACAGACAATCATATTTCGGATGTTTTTTTTTTTTTTTTTTTTTTACTTAAAGCGCATTTTTTTGTGATTTATTTCAAAATTATTTGTTTTTTCAGCGCAGTATTAAATAATTTATTGACAAAAACCTGTAGACAACAAAAAAAAAAAAAGCTATAAAATTTTAAAAACGTTTGGAGATACGTTTATATTCACGTAAAAACAGAAACTGTTGAATTATTCTATGTGATGTAATATTTCTCCGGAAAAGGATTAGTTGACCGCTGTGTGCTTGGCAGGGAAGCTTGATTTAATTTCAGGCGGTGCTTTTACAACGTTTGAAAACGAAAGCCACAAAACTGACAAACACCAACACGAATAATATTTACTTCTTAATGTTCTTTTCTTAAAGACACGTAATTAAAGGAATTAAGAAATAATTATTCTTAAGAAAAAAAAAATTCATCAATTACTCCGATCATTCGAAGACCTTGTACCAGTTCTTGATGAAAGAGTCTATTGACCATTGCAGCATGACCCAAGCCGCCCTTTTCCGGCGTCGTGTGTCACCCAACTAATTGCGTTAGTGTCCACCGTGCGATCCCATTCCTCCCTTCCACTTTTCTCCCCAGTCACCCGGTTGTTATCGAGTGAAAACCACAAAAGTTCAACCAGGTGGAAATTACGCCTTCGGTCCGTTTGCTTTTAATACCAGTGCCAAAAACAGCTGCAGTATTAAATTGAACGCGTGGATAAGGCGATGGTTGATTATAACAGTAATTGTGCCTTTTTTGTATTCTATGATGTTCTCGGTACTTCATTTAACACACCCCACATTTTTTCGGTTCCATGATACGAAAAATTATTCCTAAAGGGCGAAAAAAAAGATGGAGCGTAATCAAGTTTGATATTTATAGCGAGAGACTTGCACTGACGGATAAACACAATTAAGATTTTTTTTTTCCTTTTCCTTTTTCGAGAGAGAAAAAAAAGCAAACGAGGTTTTGGCTGCAATGAGATGCTATTTGTTATTGGCTCAATTGCGCCAAGATCACGTTGCCAGTACTCAATCTTAATCTAAGCAACATCTGGTAAAAGAGTAGTGCAGCCAATGTTGTACATTTGTGGTGTTCTAGTTGTTGATAATATCATGAAATGTTGCTATTTTCTTGTGTGTCTGCGTGATATGTTGGCTGCACAGCGCTGCAATCTCGGTTTTCGGGATTTTTATTGATAACATGGGACCAGGAGTTTTTTTTTCTCTTCGTTTTCTAGTTTGAATACAGTTAGGGAAGCTGTGGTGTTTCTTTGATGAGTGGCTGCGAGAGCCTGAAATGACGACAGACGCCGAGTCGCTGGAAATTATAACCCCGAGTTGTCGTTTCTCATCGCCTTTAGACCGTGATAAAACGGCTTAAATGTGACGTGGACTACAAATCGTACATTCTTATCGCAGTTATTTTGCTTTAAACATTTCTTGCGCGTGTCACAAGAATTAATTTCAGTTTTATCCGAGATGTTGGGAGTGAAATTAACCTTTAAGAGCCTGATTTTTCGGTTAGTCGATGAAAAAACTCGACGAATTTATTTTTCTCATTCAAATTGCTGATGTAAACAGCGGAAGAAATCGAATTTGGGAGGCGCAATTCGTTCGTGTTAGTCTTGGCGAAAACGGAGAAGTATTTCTTCGAGATTCATCGCTTTATTCGCTTCTCTGACTAAACAGAAAGTAAGGATAATAGCATACGAATCACCTCGCGTCTTTCTTTCTTTTTTTTTTATTTTTCTATCCTTTCCTTTCCTTCGTTTCAATGCATCGAAAAATTGGAGACATAATACGAGCATTAGTACACTCATGTGAGGACAATTTTGTAACTCAAATCAGACCGGTTCAGCGACCTCTGCAAGACCTTTATTTTGACTCTATCGCGTCATTGGCATACTGCCCACTGAGGCTGTCGTGCGGGGCTTTCCCGGACACACGGTTCATCAAAAACTCATACGATCAAAAAATAAAAAAAATATCAGAAAATTGTACAAGCTTTGTCAGAATTTATGAAAAATTAAAATCAATCATGTGTGAATTTGAAAAACCCTTACATTCTATATGAATACATTTCAGTAAGAAATAACATCTGCGAGTAACTGAATACATTTTTTCATTGAAAGTCCAAGTTTTATACACACAGGGATATCTGTAATAAATGGTGGGGCTGTATAAAAGCGTATTTATTACTCTCATCATTAATAATATACACTGTAAATGGTTTTTACATGAAAAGAGAAATCTGGCTCCCTGATGCAGGGATGGTGTAGTAGTCGAGTGGCTGAGTGAAAAATGTGTTTTGCACTGTTCTGCGCCTGATCAATAAACTGGGGTTTTCTCATCTCCTACTGCTAGATGCTCCTGCCGGGGATCTCTTGGTAGTCAGACTTGGTGTTGTTAGGGTGCACTGATGCTTCCAAACCCCAATTCAATCAAGCTCGGTCCCAGGTAAGAATTCTTTTGGGGCCAAAATCCTCTTTTATGTTTATCAGCCATCGCCTCGGGCCTTGTTTGTAATCGATGAGTGTCAGCGAAATAAAATCAGACAAGGCAATCCGCTGTTTTTACCTTTGTTTCTGCTTTTATTTGTTTTCCCGTATTAATAAAAAAAGATCAAAAGAACCACAGGACAATAAGACGACGAAAGTTTTGGGAAGTTTCATTTCAGATAGAAAATTGCTTCTGGCGCATTCTTAGCTTTAAAAATGGCGGAGAGAAATTAAATATACGCAGAGGTTGTTTGATGGTAACTGCAAAGTTAATAATTAAGAAACAAATTGTTGCAAATAATGATAATAGTAATTAATACTTGAAATGTACACCGAAATCTCTAAAGACCTCGGTGAAAGGCAGCCCCGCATATTAATGTGCGCTTCGATCAATGTTTGTACACAAACTGCATTCGGCTGAAATAGTTGAGACAAAGGGCGTTGCTTTGACTTTGGAATTTAAAATTTTCACCGCAATGCACGAATTTGCCGCCGGAGATTGAGAGCGAAAGGAAGTTTAAATGACATGAAAGTTGCTTGATGTCATCAGAGGAGTCAACTTTTCTAATGAAACTTCACTCTTATCAGCGAGAAGCAGAGTAGCAGAGACCACCTTTAAAAGTGATTTCACAAATCGCCCGAGGACTCTTGTCTCATGTCACTGCTGCGTGCAGTAACTGGCTGGATGTGGATACGTATTTATACGTTACAGAGCGATTCGCTTGTCCTCCCACATATCGATTGTATCTCACATTTTCACTGCCATGTCAAGCTGGGTTGGACCGAGCGCAGTTTGCACAAAGTAAATAAACAAAAGTGAATTTATTGATGTTTTAAAAACTTGCTTGCGTAATTGCAATTATGCAAAGTTCTTTCAGTTGCGTTTGCTTTAATAGATCGTGCACACCTTCTCAGGGCACTGCATAATACTGACCTCGCTTCACGTGGAATTGGGAAGTTAAGGCCGGAATGGCAAAGTGGCAGCTTGGGGTTGTGTGTGATGATTCTTAAGGGTTTACTTTATTTCCTAAACTGACCCGCCATGCGTTAATAAAGCTATAAAAATGTAAATGCATTTTCTTAACCTGTTTCTGGAAATGCATGCATATAAATATGATGCGCGGCAATAAGATAAAAACAAGAAGTTTTTTAAAGCATTAAAACTGAAAATCATGAGCGGAATGGGAGTAATAAACAGTAATGAAAATGTGTATGTGTGAATTGATGTTGGAATTGCCTGCTTTGGAGGGTCAATGAAATTTCTTATGTGTTGGTATTGGATTTTTTTTTAAGATGCCAGACACGAAGAAATCTTGAAGTATTTGATTTTTTTTACTCAACTAGATGTTCAAATTTTTATAGAGAACATTTTGGTAGTTAAGTGCATCATAAAAAAACAGTTTTACCTATACCGATGCTTTCTCATTTGAAGTGTACAAGCTTTTCCTTCGCATGCTTTTATTGTCTACATACACATAAATATTACATTTAAGAATAAAAGAGTATTGTGTTGGCTCTTCTTTGCATGGTTTGAGAATTCCATTGATTCTCCCATTAACTTTTCAGGGCTGCATTCCTAGTTGAATATTTTAAAATACATGGAGTAAATATTTGATATTACAATGGTAAGCTAGCTGGGATTTTTAATGTCAATATTAAGTTGAGAAATACTGAAGAGACAAAATAAAAAACAGAGAAATTGCACTGAAATTGATTTGAATTTTGAAGAAAAAAATATTATTTTGTGCGAAGAATTTCATCTTTTTTTCGCACTGTATAATCTAAGGAGAATGAAATTAATTTCTAGAATTTGTTTCACTCAGCTAGAAATTGTGAAACAAATTGAAAAAGGAAAAAAAAAATGAGGAGAAGAAAAAAAAGGTAGTCATCTGCTGTTGAAAATTAGAAATAAAATTCTTCGCATTGTGTGACTTTAATTTAGGCATTGCAGGGTAATGAACCACAAGAATTTGTCTAACAAATAAACAGAATTACTTTTCCTCATGTTTTTTAAAAAAATGTAAAGTGGAAGATAATAGAGAAAAAAAATTGAGTTTGTTTTTCATCAGCAATCTGAATGTGAAGTTAAAAGTTATTTTTGGAAATATAAATAATATATTTAAAAATTAGAAAAGAAGATAAATAGCAATAGGTCAAATTGTATATACAAGTATTATGTACTCATGCTGTGTAAACAGAGAATGGCTTAGTTTTATTTCAAGTCGAATGGAAATGAGTAAAACGGTTTGCATTAGATTTCTTAAATCCATTTGCTGACTTGTTTTATGGTAACATTTCTCAGTTGGATGCAACGTGGAGAGAAATCCACTGGCACACACTCTACGATTGCAAATTCAAAGGAAATTGTGCAGAGTAATATAAAGCTATTTCAACAAGGCTTTTTTATTTTCATTAAAACCGCGTAAAGGAGCATGGGTAAATCATATGCTAATTTTTATTACTTTTAATTCATATTTATACAGCACGAGAAGCCGTAAGTGATCAATATTAATACCATTTTCGAATTTAAAGACGAGAAAAAATATGAAAATCAATATGAAAATAATTTATTGACCAATTAGCTTGGTATCTTTGATGTAAGTTATTGAGATGGGAAAGAAACAGTCTGACGGCCATTGGACTTTTATGAGGGTTGAAAACCTCATCATTTTTTCAAGACGTGGAAAATTGTACTATAAATATTTTTTATCATCTGAAAACAAAAATTGTTTTACATTTACTTTTTTTAAGTGATAAATAAGTTATTACCAGCCGGAAATATAAAATTACACCTTTGGTTGTCATTTAATATTTATTTTGACAAATTTTTACAATTGTTTACACGATACGTTAATTTTACATGTTGAAAATATTGATTATGTTGTTACGTTCTAAAAAAAAAAATCAAAAAAATCTTAAGAATAAAAGAGGAGAACCTGAGGAAGATGGACACGCATTCACGACGTGACTAGTAATTTTGTGTTTAGCTTGCGATAAAATCAGATCAATCAACTTGTCCAACGAAAGAAGGGAATAAATGGAGAAAAAGTTATTGGTTTTTGCACACAGTGATTAAAAAAAGATCATGCTGTGCCTCTAAATTAATTTTGAAAGCGAAAAGAAATTCTTTATCGTTTTTTGCTTCTTCGCCGTCTTTTATTTCTTTTATTAATTCCAAGTCGAGTGGAATGTTGGGAAGTTAAAACTATCGTTATAAATTTGTAAAGACGTTTTGCGGTAGCAATGTCAGCCACTTTAAAAGGTTTCAAAGCCACCGAGTTTACATTGCTCCTCATGTGTTCTCAATGATAGAGAAATTTTAGCTCGTTAATTTGCATAATCTTACACGCTTTATACGTGTTATATTAATATCAAAGTGTATTCATTTATCGTACAGAATGATGAAATGTTACATAAATTACGTTTATGTGGTATTTTCTATTAAAGCCAGTGCATAACGAGGGTATATTTTTTCTTGTGCTTTCTGCTGGAAAACGTTTCAGGTTTTTCGGTATTAACGTGATCTTTCTTCTCGCTCATAACTTCTTAATGGAGGGAACACGTGCTTCACCTTTCTTTTTTAAAAGCTTTTCTTAAGGGTCATTTCAAATGACCCTAATGTTCTCGTAAAGTAGTAGGATAAATGGTAGAATAGATGTGCCCCGGTCAGCTTCAAGTGCGGACATCCAAAATGACGAAATTGTGGATAGGGCACTTAGTAACACGTGCAAGAAATGACCCACTCGGTTACCAGCCTAGTAACGACTAATGGTTTGTGTTGAGCTGTTTCCAATAAAATTAATGGGAAGAAAGTGATGGGGCGAAGCGAATATAATAAAATAATGATCATGTGGAATTTTTTCACATTTTTTGCAGATCCATGCGAGGGTGTCGACTGTCCAGCGTTTCAGGTATGCCAATTGGACGAGCATCGGAACCCCGTTTGCAGATGCAACGGCGTGTGCACCATGGAGTTTCGACCTGTATGTGGTTCGGATGGCAAAACCTACAGTAATGAATGCATAATGAGGGTGGAAGCGTGCAAAGCCCGCAAGAATTTTCGAATTATCTACAGGGGAGAATGCAGCTCAGGTAAGGAAAACCAGAAATTAGCTCTTAAGTAACTGATGAAATGCAAATCGAATTCTGCGCCACCACTCGAGTTATAAATTACCAAGACGAAGTAGGGGTCATTAAGATGTGCAATTTAATTAATTATGTATTCTGTTAAGCTCGGATAAGGACAGAAGGGAAGATTCAAAAGGTGAGTAATGACGGAATAAAATAAGACAGATGGTTTCTGGCTTTGTACTGTATTTGCAAAATAATGAGAAAAATGCTAAAATTACGTATAAATTTCCAAGTTACTAGAGTAACTTTGTGTTTACTGGAGCTTTGTTGTCGATATGCCGTAACAGCGAAGAAAATCGCAGAATGTTCACTTACCTGGTTCCCATAAAAAGAAAATTAGTCCAGCAGCGTCCTAAAAATCTCCAACCTGAAACCGAATTTAGTTAAAGGGGAAGGCGCAATCAATTTCTTAACACAACGCCTCACTCTTAATTCACTTGATAGTCAATTATTTTAAACGTAAGAGGGAATTGCTTGCTGCTTAAGATGTAAATACTTAATAACGTACCACTTGATGCTGTTCAACTGCCACTAAATGCATCAGATTGTTCCTTTAACACTCACTCGTGCGGTGTTGGTAAGTGAGAAAAAAATTTCCAGCGTGGTTAACAACTGCTGAATAAGTGCAGAATAGAAGTCGAGGCATTAAAAAATCGATGAATTTATTAAGTGTGCGTAATTTACGCTCGGTAGCGCATTATTACGGAAGAGTACATTAACGTTTGGTGTTGAGAATGCCTCATCGTGGTTAGGCATTATAGTTAATTACGGATTAATGTTACGCTGAAAAGATCATTGACACTTAAATTGCTAATTTGCTTGGAAAAATTGTTCGAATTGATTTTTTGATTAAAGCCGATGCTTTTCCTTTTTTCTCTATTTTTTTTCTCTTTCTGCAACCCATTCGCTTTGAGATATTTTTTGCCCTCTTCCAATAAGCCCGAACACATTTCGACTTCAAGTCTGACTCAGTTGGGAGGAGAAAAAGGAAGTAGGCATGGTTATTAGCAACGCAGTTGTTCTCCACTTGGCAACGGCATTTGAGCAATCAGTGGTCTCGCACGCACAATTTGACAGTCAACCCACTTCTTGCTTTTTCTCCCATCTGTTGGAGTTCTCGCCCACTTTATTTTTTTCTTTCTCTCAGCTCGCTTACCCCATTGCCATTTTTTGTTGGGTATTTGTAGCCAACGCAAGATGACTGCATTAGATGTCGACAAAGAAGCAACTCGGCTGTGAACTTCGCATTTCACTCGACTTGGTTTACAGAAAGTCGAGACTGTCACAGCGGGTTCAAATGGTTTATGCTATTTTTTAATAAAATTTGTAAAACAAAATCTTGGGACAAAGTTTGACTACTGATAGATTAATATGAAAATTTGTACACTGGAATAGAGTTTCAGACGAAATGAAATCTATATGTAGAAACGCTATCCACCGGACGGAACGTGCATTGAATTTGTTTGATATGCAATTGGCAATTTTGTAAAATTGACAAATGCGTTATGAGTTGAAATTGTGTTGTATCGTATCAAATTGATAAAAGTTTTAGAAGTGAATTGAGTTTCAAGCTAAATTGACTATTCTTTTTACGTTCACGTTTCGGATTGGCGGTGGAAATATTTTGACATTCTGCTTCTTTTGTTCTGTCGATAAATTCGAAGTCTATTGGGTATCTAATCTCGTTCGGTATTCAGACGTGATGAGCGTATTGAAAAGACGATTTTTGCAAGAAAGAGACTGTGGGTGCAAGATAGGAAAATTTTAAAGATAACCTATTGCATATTAAAACATTAATATTTTATTATTTACGACGTTTGTTGTAACTTTTTAATCTCGTTTCAGGTGTAAACCCATGTGTCAGTCTCTCATGTCTTCCGGGACAAGAATGTGAGATTGATAGATTTGGTATAGCTGCGTGCGAATGTCCCCCTGCTTGCGAAGCCGTCATGAAACCAGTTTGCGGCAACGATGGAATCACTTACGATAACGAGTGCGAAATGAAGAGAGCATCATGCATTCAGAAGAAAAATATTCACGTTTTCTACATGGGACCTTGTGGTAAAAAAAAAAAATTTTTAATTATAATATTACACGAAACATGAAAGGAAGCGCTTTTAAGAGTAAATGAAAAATTTAGGTTTTCAAAAACATTTTTTAGCGGTGGGGCTTTACCTAGTGTATAACCTTGTTCATTATTAATTGAATTATTAACGCTTCTCGTCAAAATTTAATGTGTTTAAAGTAGGAATTGTAATTTGCAGCAGGACAAGAGGGGCCATGTAACGGCTTCGAATGCAATTTCGGGGCCATGTGCGTGGTGAAGAGTGGTCAAGCAGTCTGTGAATGCCCAACCTGCTCAGCCGAGTTCAAGCCTGTTTGTGGATCTGATGGAATTTCTTACAATAATGAATGCAAGCTGAAATTGGACGCCTGTTTACAAAAGAAAGAAATTAAATTACTTTACCAAGGACTCTGCAGTAAGTGGTTTCGATTTTCTCTCTCACTTTGATTGATCCGCTAAGCTTTTCTTATCTAGCCCAAATTGTAGACAAACACTTTACAACTTAATTGGATGTTTCCTCATTTTTTCTCTTATTTTTTGTACCGTTTTATCTCTTCGTCTTTAAATATTTTATTTGTATCTGTTTAAAGATTTATAGCATTATTTGCGCCGAAAAATAAGTTATTAAAAAAAAACAAAAAAAAAAACACTTTTTTGTTTTGAAAAAACAGTGGAGGCGAAATGAAAAATGATACCCGTGAACCGATCGACATCAATAATCCATTTTCTACTCGGCTTGGTGCTGTGCAATTACTCGACTTGGGAAATTTCGATTTTTCTCAGGCAGAAAACGGATTTCGGACTAAAGTTGAATATTCTGAATTTCTTTTGCATAATCCATTACCGAAAGAATCTGCTTTTGTCAGATTTGAGGTGAAGTGTTTCGGCGGTCTTGAACCCACCTTTTACATTAAGTATAAGCGAATACAATTAAAAATGTATTTGCATTATGAAAATGTGTACATCCATCTGTCAATTAAGGTTTTTGGGATTTATCGATTTCGCTCGGTTTTTCACTTTGCAATATAAATAAAAGCATTTCATGTGCGTTTGTTAATGAAAACTGAAATGTTATTTAAAAAACAGGAAAACTTTAAAGCCTCGTATTTAAAACATGCTGCTGTAGGTGTTAGTATCTTGTTTCACATCTTTAAGACACTGTATACGAAGCACTGGATTATGCTGAGCAACCTTTTTCTCACATCCACGTCTCACCCTCTCGTAATTTGGACTTTAAGCAACGAGCCTTGCTTTTACGCACAATAGTTCGAGGGAGTTGCAAACCTCGCCGTATAGAAAAACTTTTTTTTTTTTTACCTTAAGAGTTGTAGGCTTGAAAGGAAATGTTCTGACAAAAGTTTTGAGTACCTTTGTATGTCATACCTAGAGCTAATCAAGATTCCTTCGTCTAGTCGTCTTTACTCAGCCACACTTAAGTACAATGTGGAAAAGTTGGCAGTATCGTTAATGGTAAAGATACGTGCATTGCAAGTAATTACTCGCGTTAGAACTTGAAGGAAAAAGTCAGTTGTCGGTAGTGTGCTTTGACTTCTTAAAGAGTTGTAAAGATGTGCCTAAATCTCTAACATTAATATTGAGAAAATTTATATGTAATATCCGTGTTTTATTTTCATTCCTTTTGAATAGATGGATGTGAAAATGTTCATTGCGAGTTTTATTCGGTTTGCGAAAGTGATGGAAAAGGAAGCGCCAAATGCGTTTGCCCTCAGTCGTGCGTGCAGGTAACGCCACTTGTTTCTAGTCTTTTAAATGAAGAATAAATTGAATTATTTACCACTAGGTTGATGCGAAAGTGTGCGGCTCTGATGGCATCAGCTACACTAATGAGTGCGAGTTGAAAGTAGCAGCTTGCAAGAAACAGCAATTGATTTTGGCAATTTCCAAGGGCGATTGTGGTAAGTTTCAAGTTGTATTAAAAAGTAGGAGCACAGATTGCGTTTCATCGATTGAGACGAAGTAATTTACATGCTAAAATACAATCTTTACGTTATTATTTTTTTCTACAGTAAGTTGTAGTTGTGATATGTCCCCAGTGTTATTTTTAATGGCAGATGTGTTCTTTTGTTATCTCTGAATCAAAGTTGAAAACAAAAGCACAAAGTTAATAATGTATGCTTATTTATTAGAAAAACAGCTCAGAAGGAAGGTGATAAGGATACATTAAAACTTGGAGTGAAAAATTGATTGCTCATAAGTACAAAGATTGCGCCATGGTTGTTTGAGTTTAGAGTTTTTATTCCTGCTTAAAAGTGTATTGTGGGCTTGAAATGCTTTTGTTAGATGATTTTAATTAGACTTGCAAATGAGGCTTGTTGATTAACTGTCAGTTATCATTGATTTTTTTTATGTAGGTACGGCAGTGATAATTGTAATTAATCTTGAAAGGTAAAATTTAATTATTTAGTGCGTAGTGACAAGAGGTAATTTACAAAAATCTAATTTGATGTGAGGGGTTTTGCGTTGAAACGAAATTAGAAAAGCTAGGCATTGAAGATGAAACATTCAACTTGAGGTTGGGTTTTTTGGCTTGAGAAATATTGATCTGAAAGGAGAACGAAACTGAGCAAAGTGTTGTGGCGAAAATAAAGTGTAAAGTGAGAGCATTTGCAATAAATATTTCTTCGTTGCTTTGTTTAGAAAGTGCGGAGCAAGAGATGTGATGCATTAGCAGGGTGTCCATTAACTAAATAGGGTTTCGCACACAAAAGCCTGACAATGGCGGTCTACTTGTTCAATACCGCCCCTCTTTCTATTGGGAAAAGTAAATGAAGTCACAAATTATTCACGCCTAAACTTACTTTTCGACTCACCACCGAATGCAAATTATTTGAAATGGCAAAGTGGATTGCTTTTGTCGTGCTCTTCCTATCCAGGAACTTGGTTTGAATTATTTTTTCTTCTTTTTTTTTATCGCTTTCTATTTGACTTAACAACAGCAACAGGCTTAACATTTGCATTTGTCAAATTATTAATTTTTTGCTCTTGCATCTCGTTAGTAAAACAGCTGCTGTACCGTACCTTTTTAAACCAGCTTTAAGTTGAAAAAATGAGCAATTTAAATTAATTTTAAAGTAGATATTTAATTATGCGAGTCTTAACATGGAAATAAGTGAAAATGAACGCATTTTCTACTCTGTTGTTTCATTAGCAACTTGGTAATGAGGCTTAGAACTTAAAGAATTTTTTCATTTTTATTTTTCTTGTAATTTGCGATTCTTGATGTTTACTCGTTCGGTCAATGCAAGTGTAGATAACTAGATTGGAATTTTGCCATTTCTTGTTTAGATTTGTGCCAAAACGTGCATTGCAAATTTGGAGCTCGGTGTGAAAATGGTCAATGCGTTTGCCCAACACAATGTCCTGATACTTACGAGCCCGTGTGTGCTAATGATGGTTCTACTTATACCAACGAGTGCTTCTTGCAAAAAGCTTCTTGCCAATCTAGCCAGGAATTGGAAGTTCTCTTTTATGGCGACTGCGAGGACATTTCTGGCTCTGGTATTTGCTTACCTTACACTAAAAAAAAGAATTCAGATAGCAAGTTTAAAGGATCCCATCTTTCGTTGTACGCTATAAAAACAAAAAGTGTCATTAGAGGCAAAGTTGTTAACCCCACTCACGTGTTCGTACAAAAGGATTTTATTGCGAGTTTTGTGACTTAGAAAACGAGCACGGCCTTCTTTTAAAAAATACATTAAATTTGCTATCTAAACTTTATTTTTCATCTTTGACGTTGACTAATACACTAACCTTTATCCTTTTTTTTTCCTTCTTTTTTTCTTTTTCTCATCTTTTTCTTGCGATGATTTTGATTAATGACGAGCAGAAGACATTGGTTCGGGAAAAAGAGATGAAGAATGTGACGAGTCTACGTGTCGCTTCGGTGGCACGTGTGAATTTGACGCTGAAAGTACTGCTCGTTGCATTTGTAACATGAACTGCCATTTGGCTCGGGGTCCCGTGTTGTGTGGTTCTGACGGGCGTCTGTACAACAGCGAGTGCGAATTGAGAGAGGAAATGTGCAGTAGGCAGCGAGAGATCAAAGTGCAGTCCCTCGACTTTTGCAGAGGTCGGTTGCACAGGTCGTCGAACCTGAGATTAGAAAATTTCATTTGTTTTTACTTTTGTCTGCATGACTTTGCACGAAAGATCAATTGATTTCAAACAAAGATTAGCATTAATTAAATTTCGTGTTCTGTTTGTGCATAAATGTGAAAAGACAACGATCAATTTTGCTCAATTATGTTAGTTCCAAAGCCAATTGGAGAGGACGTAGTGAGGGCATGCGATGGTCATCCTCCGATGGTGAACCCATTAACCCGACGAGAGTACTTTTGTGGCGATAGCCCGTACAGAGAAGATTGTCCACGGGGCACTTACTGCCACAAAGCCCCCGATGGACGATTTGCCAAGTGTTGCAGAAATGGTAACAATTTCTTTACTTTTTCTCATTTCAAAAATTCTTTCACTTTAATTTTGCATTACAGAAGCCACAATCAAAAGTTGCTCAGAAAGTATATACGGTTGTTGTCCTGATGGCAAAACCGCAGCTTTAGGCTCAGGACACGCCGGATGTCCAAGTAACGAGATGCAATCAATGCAAATTGCACGTTTCTATTTTAACTTCTTTTCCAGGTGTGTGCAAGTGCAATAAATTGGGTTCTTATGGAGAGACGTGCGATCCTTCGTCGAAGCAATGCACCTGCAAGCCAGGGGTAGGGGGTTTGCGCTGCGATCGTTGCGAACCGGGTTTCTGGGGATTGCCTAAAATATCGGAAGGAAATAGCGGATGCATACGTAAATTTGAAGCAAATATTATTTTGAAAGGATTATTTATTTATTTTTAATTTTTTTTTAGCTTGTGGTTGCTCTTTATTTGGAAGTGTTCGCGATGATTGCGAACAGATGACGGGCCGATGCGTGTGCAAACCTGGAATTTCGGGAATGAAGTGCAACATTTGTCCCGAAGGCCAAGTACTGGGACCAAATGGCTGCTCCGATGGTGACGATGCGCAATCATGAGAAAGCAACAACATTTACTTAGTTTAAAAATTTTTTTTTTTTAGTGGACATCTCGACTCCTGTACCTCGTTCCTGCCGCGAATTACGTTGCTTTTTTGGCGCCAAGTGCGAGGAACATGATGGCCACGCTGAATGTATTTGTGATTCCAAGTGCCCTGAAACAAGTCAGGAACCGGTGTGCGGTTCTGATGGTCAAACATACGGTTCAGAATGCCAGCTGCAGCTGTTTGCCTGCAGGTACCAACGTGATATAGTCGTGAGAGCATTAGGACCGTGCCAAGGTAATGCTTTAATTGAATTTTTAAACGAAAAATGTTATTAATGATTTTCGTTTGAATTGTAGAATCACTTTTGCCACCCACGGAAGCTCCGTGGCGCCGTTCGACTCTGCGTAAAACGACTGACGTTTATGAGTATACGAATCTGTCAAAGTCGACACGTCATTTGGGCCATAGCATTGCTGAAAATTACATCAGCACAAAACCCACGAGCTCGACACCGCGCAAAGGTTTGATCGGAGACATCTGTTTTCGTGATAAGGATTGCAATGTGGTGTATAGTCGATGTAACAACGGGTTGTGCGACTGTAGAGAAGGGTATTTTGCCACATCTGACACGCATCAATGCCTTGGTAAATATACAAAAGAAAAACACATGTTGTGTGTTGGCTCAAGTAATGTATTTTGTTTAGCCCAAGATTTGCCAGTCCGTTCCACGCCAGAGTCATCTTCAACGGCGTGCAATTCTCATCCATGTCAAAACGGTGCAACTTGTCTAGACGAAATAGACGGGACATTTAGATGCATTTGTCCTGCTGGAAGAGGAGGTGCCGTCTGCATGGATGGTAAAATAATAAAAAACAAACTTGAATTTGCGTCTTCATTTATTCAATCGATTTCATTTTTAGTGCAAGGATTTGAAACACCGGCTTTTTCGGGAAAATCTTATATTGAGATGAGGACGTTAAGTGGTCACAGTCAGGTGACGATCGAGATGGAATTTCGAACATTTGCCAACGACGGCATTCTACTGTACAACGGCCAACATTATGACGGTCAGGGAGATTTTATTTCGTTATCGATAAAACAAGGATTTGTTGAGTTCAGGTACTTTAAATGTAGTCGTCGTAAAAATGTTACTTTCGCACACTGAATAATTTAATTGTCTTCAGATATAACCTGGGAAACGGACCTGTCGTTATTCGGAGTACACACAAAGTAATGATGAAAAAGTTTCATAAAGTCGTGGCCAAACGGTTCCACAGGGATGGAATGCTGCGTCTAGATGATTATGAAGACGTATCGGGCAAATCTCAGGGCACACATAAATCTTTGGATCTAGTTGAAAATCTTTTCTTGGGTTATGTTCCAACGGATAAGAAAGAGTTGAGTGAAAAACTCGAGTACCATAATAACTTTGAGCAAACTAATATTTGTTTTATCTTCAGAATTTTGGATAACATTGGCGTTTCCTTGGGTTTGGTTGGATGTATTCGAAAATTGAAATTAGGCAGAAAAGAGATTATTCTAAAATATCCGGGATCCAAAGACATCATCCGTGGAGCTGAAATAGGTTAGTGTGTAAAGGAAAAAAAAAAACATTGAAATTGAAATTTAATTTATTCGCATTTTGTAATCAGGCGAATGTGGCGATAATCCTTGTGCCAGTATGCCTTGTCGCAATGGTGCTACATGCATGGCTATAGGCCTAGAGCATTTTAAATGCACCTGTCAATCCGGATTCACTGGGAAAATGTGCGAAATAACGCTCAATCCATGCACATCGGCCCCATGCGCCCACGGCTCCACGTGCATCGCATTACCACAGGGCGGTTTTATGTGTAAATGTGGCCCAGGAAGAAAAGGAGATTTGTGCCAAGATTGTAATTTGTTTATTTATTATCTATAATAATATGTAGGTACCGTAATACAAAAAAATAATTATTTTTTGATTTTAGTGAAACCTGAGATGCACGACGTGTACATTCCCGATTTCGACGGCCAATCGTACATCGAAGTACCCACGTTACAGAATGTGGGCCAGTCGTTTGCGATTGAAATTTGGTTTTTATCCCGGGCATTGAATGGACTTCTCCTGTACAATGGACAGCTGACGAATAGCAAAGGAGACTTCATCTCGCTCAATTTGGTCAATGGATATCTTCAATACAGATATGATTTGGGAAGCGGCATGGCTAACATCACGTAAACTGGTTTCAGTTGCAAGTATTGCTGAGTTATTGATTTTTTGATTTCATTCACTGTTAGGAGTACCGATGTAATATCACTCGGTGAATGGCATTCAGCCAAAATTACACGTTATAATAGAAAAGGAACATTGCAAGTGAATGATGGCTCCATTATTCGCGGGGAATCAGGGGTAACATTTACATGTGCAAGTGCAATAACACAAACTTTATATTTATGATTTTTTTTTGTTTCTGTCGTTACAGCCCCCATTAAATGAACTCAATTTAGAGTTGCCATTAAATGTGGGTGGTTATAAACTGCCTTACACCTTGAATCGTGATGCGGGCATCAAAACTGGTCTGAATGGTGCTATTCAACGTTTGATAGTAAACGGTGACGTGTATGACAATATTGTGGAACGTGCCCGCGAATCTTATGGAATAAAGAAGTACAGAGGCCCGCCTTGTCTCAACAACCCATGTGAAAATGGCGGTATTTGTCTGCCATTGCTTAGAGATTTTGAATGCAAGTGTCCAATGAAGTTTATAGGAAAAGTTTGCGATAAAGGTATTAGAAGAATGGCTTTGGAATGTAAATTGGCAGTAATTTTATTTTTTTTTTTAATTTATTTATTTTATAGTAATGGACGAAGTGGACGTAAATAGACCGATCTTATTCGATGGTCACACACATTTGAAATTTCGTAACAAAATCAATAGAATGTAAGTTGAAAAGCATTCATGCTGACTTTTAATCTGTTTTGCTAATCACTAACAAAACACTAACTCAAAGTTCTTGGGTGCTTAAGCGAGTGCAAATTAAGTGCTAATCTACTAACTCGAGGGTGTTGCATTTGCAGAGATAACACATCTATATCATTAAGCTCTTCTGAGGAATTAGTAGATCCTGATTTAGGGTAAGTCGCTAGTTTTGCTTTGGGCTTATAATAATTTGCATGCGGAGCGAATCCGAAACTCATTTGTAGTATATCTAGACTATAAATTGTTTAAGTGGATTATGAAAAATTCTCGATTGTGTGAATTTTCAGTTTGGAAGGTCAGCAGAGCAATCGTTTCATAGTGCGATTTCGCACGACGGAGGAAAATGGACTTTTACTTTGGCTAAACAAGGGCACGTCTGTTCACGGAGATTACTTTTCGTTAGCCATTGTTGGTGGTTACGTGGAAATGAGTTACAACTTAGGCGTACAGAAACAAATTCTTATCATTCGCTCACAGGTGTGGGTGAGTGATGGCGAGTGGCATCAACTGAAAGCGGAAAGGTTAATTGCACTTTTCGGTCATTTATCATTTTTTTAAATGTATCTTTTTTTTCTGAATGAAGGAGGAAAAGATTCGGTACTTTGAGAGTTGATTCTGAGACGCCAGTTACTGGAATTTCAAATTCGGGAGCCACAGTACTTAATACTGATGGCCTTCTATGGATTGGTATGTTTTTTGTTTTTTTTTTCTCCTAAAATAAATACAGGACTATAGGTGTAATTATTGTGATATAATTATACTTGTAGGTGGATCTATGGGGCTTCCAGCAGGACTGCCAATGCAGTATTACACGGGTTTCAGAGGATGCATTGGGAAAGTGAAAATTGATAATGAGGAACTTCATATGGTGTTGCACGGAGATAACAACGTGGACTTTTGTGTTGACAATTGAAACACCAGGAAGTCCAAAGATAAAATATTCTTTTTTTCTCAGTATTACATTGAAAACATGAACGGTGGCCGCGCCTCGCCTTGAGGACAGGGGAATGGTTCAGTTGTGCGACGTGGAATCTGTGGAAAATTCTCTTGCTGTGCGAGAGTGCAAGACTAGTGCCAGTGAATTTAACGGAGAGGAGAGAGAGAGAGAGAGAGAGCGAGAGAGAGAGAGAAAGAAGGAAAAGATGGCTGTTTATCTTCCGTAGAAGCTTCCTCCATATTATCATATTTGGTTTTTGATTTCAATAAATTTTAATAATTTGATTTATTTAACATGAAATTGTTGGAGGGGCATTTTTTTTTTATTTAGCAGTTACATTATTCTGCAGGAAAAGGAAATATCATCTTTCTCCGATTGATATCAGAGAATTCCATGAAAAATTCATCTGTGCCAATTTATAGTTACAAAAATTAACTGCATTTAGTCGATGGGAAAAATTAGGTTTATTTTTATTAAAAATTGCACTATTAGCATAGTTAATTTTAATTTGAAAAACAAAATCTTAAACTGCTTGAAGTTTTAGGAGTATATTTATTGATGATTGAATTGAAGCAGATTTGAGATCTCGAAAAATTTAAAATTAACAAGAAAGAAAACAAAAGCTTCGCTGAATGTTTATTACAACACCATATTTAATATCAACAATTTCAATTGTAAGTAAATGTATAAAAATTTATCATACTAAAAAAAAAAAAAAAAAAAAAGACATTTTGAAACTTTTTTGGTCTATTCCTAAATTAATTTTAGTTAAATTAAATCTGATGGAACAATAAGTTTTTGTTGCGATGACTTCATTGTACGTAATTCTGATAACGACAACAAACCTGTGCTTAAGTCTAAAACCGAGAAAATGAACCAGATTTTTTGAAACTTACTCCTACGATGATGTAGAATTTCTATTAACAACTCAGTCTCCTAGTTAATAATTTTTTCCCAAATGAATAATGCCTTTGAGATTATAGTTATCAGGCCTAAACATTGTATGAATAACAGTTGAAATGTGTCATTCAATTTCAGTTTAGTTAATTACATTACACTGTAATTGATGAATTTTTTTTTTAAATTGAAACATGATTTCGCAGTCATGTGGCGATATTATTAAATCAGTGTTATTGGATGTGTTAATTGGTTCCCTCCAAAGTTGAGCTTTTCCTCCAACTCATGTGTGCATATCGTTCAACAAAACCAATGATGTTTTTATCAGATTTGTCACAAATGAAATGCTATGTACATAGCCATCTTGTGTTTATATTCTTGAAGGATGACTGTACAGTTTTTCAACTTTGCAACGAATATTGAATCAGCCATACCGAAAATAGACATAATGAAATTGATATATTATTAGTGTGTATATTGCTGTTGCAATAAAAAAAAATCTGAAAATACTTCTCAAGACTGATTAATTAATCATTACGTAAAATATGTTGTTTTTGTTTAAACATGGGTTTTTTCACAGGTTGGTTTTCCCCTATCTTTGGTTCGATCGCATAATTAATCGCATTGCAATAGATAAGATAACCAATTTAAAACGCCCGCAAAGAAGTGCAAGTCTACAAGCATGGAGTCTGCACTCCCAATTCTCGACGCAGTGGACAGCCGTGCCGTTGTTTCTGATGCTTCTCTTCCCATTAAGCATGAAATTCTCTTCACTGCATTAGAAAAAGCAAATTTTTGCGTTGAACTTGAGGTGAGTATTTTTCGTTACTGTCCTCTAATAATTCATCGGCTTTAGTCTTTTATCGATGTTATTTGTTTGCACAGCTGGATGAAAAGCCTTTGGACGTGATTATTTCTTTTTGCGACTACATTCGAAGAGAAGAACCAACCCAAGCCGATCGAGTTGCAGAAGTTTTTCGGGACAGTGGCCATTCTCATTTGATTATTTATTTATACAACGAAAACATCCAATTACAGGAGATTATTGAAATACCTGATGGTAAGTAAATTCAATTTGAATGTAGTCTAGTAGTGTTTTAACATTGTTTTTTATTTATACAGCGTGTAAATATTTCCCGGAAATAGATGTTAACGTAAAACCATCAGAGTTATTTATGTTACCTTCTGAAACGGTATGACGAAATTTGAGTTGACGGCACGACTTGTGCAATAATTACTTACCGGTATTCTCTTGTTTATTCAGGTGTACAATATGACTTCAGTGCCTCGAGGTTTAGCCTTGATTATTAACAACAGGAAATTCGGAATTGGTGATTCAGAAATACGATACGGTTCAGAACGAGATTATAAATACTTGACTCAACTTTTTTATGCTCTTGGTTATAAAGTATACGCTGATGAAAATTTAACCGCTGACGTAAGCTACTGTACCTGCGTCACTTTCATTAGGTTTATGCTATAACTCGATGTTATTTTGTTTTGTAGAAAATGAGAAATGCAATTATAAATTTCTCGCAAAATCCTGAGCACGAAAATACCGACTCTTGCATAGTAGCTCTGAGTTCTCACGGAATTGAGAACAATTGGATTCAAGGGGTCGATGGCGGTTGCTTGGACCTTGATTACGACATTTTAGCTCATTTTAATAATATTAATTGCCCACTTTTAAGAGGAAAACCTAAATTATTCTTTATTCAAGCATGCAGAGGAGGTAAAAACATGTCGTAACATTTTTTTGTTTTTGTTTGAGCGTGTTAACTCTTTTTTTTTTCAACCGTTATTTATAGATGAACGAGATAAGGGAACAGATGACGCGGTTGATAGCAAAAAATATAACTCCGATGATGTAAAACGTTATCCAAGTTGGAGTGATATCGCTATTATTCATTCAACGGTACCTGGTAAGTAAACCGACTTTCACTATAAATCAAACGTTTATATGATTTGATATTGCAGGATATGTATCTAACAGAAGTCAGTGCGAAGGCAGCTGGTTTGTTCAAGCTGTAGTAAAGGTTTTCATGGAACATGCTCATGACAAAGATTTGGAAACAATGTTGAAAATGGTTAGTAAATATAAAAAGTTTGGTATAAGCTCTCGAACTATTTCTCACACTATTTCCTCAAAGGTCACACGCAAAGTGATGCGATTTCAGACGTTTGACCGAGAGATGCAAGCTCCTGAAATTACTTATCGTGGTTGGGTTAAATGTTTTTACTTCAATCCCGTTCTGAATTGTGAATAATGCAATTTTTTTTTTTAATTATTTAAATTTTGTTACATTTTTAAAAGAACAAATACAATGTTTTGAATTCGCAATTTGAGATTGGTTTGTTATTGAATAATTTTAAACACTCCATAATCTTGTTTGTCATATTTTGAGACAAATGACTCTACAGCACCAACAAATAAAAGTTCTAAACGCTTCACAGTTGATTTAAACTTGTCCATTAACCACGTATTAACGCTCTTCTGTATCAAAAATAAAATAAATAACACTAAATTAAAAGAAAGAAATTTTGAACCTGATTTTCAGTGATTGGAACTTTAACTGAGTTTCCTTGAACTTCCATTACAACTGTAAAAAAAATAAAACGAAAATCATGTTTATTAACATCAGATTACGTGATTATATTGTATTACTTTTATGCAACACAGTTTTAAGCGCTCTTGATAAATAATAAACAGCAGTGCAACCAGAATGAGCTGAAGCTAATCATAATTTATATTAAATAAATCAGGATATCATATTGCAACTAATCGTAACTTTAAAATTACTTTTGTCTTTATCATTACCTGTGCCAATATAGTCACGCATTGATTTAATCATGTTTTCAATTGAAGGAGCGGAAAAAATTTGATCTATCTGCTTCTAAATATGAAAATTGTAATTTTTATTTAGAATATTTACGGTAAAGTAATTTACTGTCTCTCTAGTAGTAAATGCCGTTGGAATATTGAATTTCACAAAGGCTTTAATCCAAAATATAAACCAATCGATCAAGCTCTGAAAATCAACCAAATATATCTTGATATAATATGTATATAGTTGAAACGATGCTATAACCTACTCCTGCTTTGATGTCATTTATTAGTACTTCAAACAGTTGTTTTTGGGTGAGGGACGTTCTGTTACATTTTTGTCGGTAGGAACTTTTCGATTTTAAATCATATTTCATTTCTCTCTTTCTTCTCATTTCTCGCAGTCTTGATGTTTCCATGTTTATAAAAAGCTTTAAATTTTTTCTCTTAAATTTTGAAAATTCTAAATTATAGGTTTGTATTGTTACACAGTTTTGCCAACTATGAATTCTTGTAGTATGTGTCTTTGTTTAAGCACAACAAAAGAATCATGCTCAATCATGATTGAGTATGTTTCTTTTGTAGGACAGAAGTTGATAACATCGGGGGGAACTTCGCAATAGAAGTGCACTTAAGAACTGATGAAAGTGGAAGTCAACACGTTCCTGATGATGGCGATTTACCGTGTGGCCGAAACGTCGAACAGCTACATTAAGGTAAGAGAAGTAAAAAATTTGGTGTTTACAGTAACTTTAATTTTAATACAGGTAAGTGTATAGCCTTACCATTTGGTCATTTCAGAGCCAATTTTTAAACTTTCTCAAATCTCTCCTGTTTATAGTAGAAAAGCTAGTTCTAGTTGCAAAGAGTTTAAAAGATATCGCATGCATACGTCCAGCTCTGATAGATTAGTAAATATGACCCAAAAATGAAAACAAATGTTAAGTGTATAGTCTTACCATTTGAACATCTGGGAGTCAATTTTTCAACTTTCTCAAATCACTTCTGTTTCAAGTGGAAAGGCTAGTTCTTGGTGCAAGGAGTTTAAAGGATATCGCATGCATAGGTTCAGCTCTGCTAGATTAGTAGATGTGAGCAAAAAATGAAAAAGTGACCAAATGGTAAGTGTATAGTCTTACCGGTTGAAAAACTACGATTACTGGAATCCATCGAAGATATAAATACTTCGCAATACACGAAGGGGTTTTGACGTTTCGGTTATACAGTTGATAACCCTAATCATAAATTAAAACACAATAGACTCTAAGAAGGAAACTAACTTATGTAAACACAGAAAAGATGAAAACACGATGTTATCAATTTCTGTATCGTTTTCCACCAAACAACAAAGGAACGTATTGTTCCGGAATGGAGGTAGACAATTCAGGATTGATAGGATGTGGATTCTTGTTGATGGCAAGACTTTCGAGAATGAGATGACCAATCCAACGATTGTGTTGCGCACGAATGATTGGGTTATCCCAATTCATCGAGTGTCCTGTGTGAATGGAGTGATTCGCAGCAGCCGTTTTATTGGTTGTTCGAAGACCATTGCGATGTTCATTAATACGAACACGCAAAGGACGTTCTGTTTGTCCAATGTACGAACTGTCACAATCGTTACACTGAATTTCGTAGACAGTGTTTCAACGGTTAGAATTCGAAGTTGTTAAGATGTACGGTGTGTTGTTTTGAAGTTGGGACTTCAAACTTCCACTGTTTGATACGAAGGTTTCGATTCCGTGTTCTTTTAATATCCGTTTAATGGATGACGTGTAAGGACCGACGAAAGGAAGTGAATGCCTGTGCGTTGAAGCTACTGGTTCCAGGGGTGTCGTTCTTACACGAGGTTTCCAGTTTGCGAATGATCGAAGAAAACTTGGCGAATATCCGTTCTTCACAAGTGAGGCCATGATAAAAGAGATTTCGGTTCTTCTATCATTTTTACATTGTGTGTGTGTGAAAGCACGACGCAGAAGGGCAGTCACTACTGATCTTTTATTAACTTTCGGTTGATACGAATCGAAACGAAGATACTGATTAGTGTGAGTTGGTTTCCGAAACACAGTTGTGTGAATTCCGGAATTTTCGGAATGGATGAGAGTATCCAAAAAAGGAAGAGGTTGTTGAGTGTCGAGGGTAAATTGCACGTTCGAGTTGATTTTATTCAAGTCCTCCAAAAACGTTT
>JAQFZP010000407.1:0-37458 GCA_034695745.1 Geophilus truncorum
CATTATGATAATTAAATTTTTAAAATACGATTTTAAATATTTTATTACTTAGTAGGTATAGAACTGTTCCTACAAGCGTTGTTGTCACGTACGCTTGCTTCTAGCCGGAGACCTATACCCTTATCATTTTAGAATGAGATCATGCGCAGTAACTGAAATCAATACTTGTTTGGCCTGTAGCTAGTGATTTCACGAGTGTCCGTAGTGATTACGACTGTGTTTACTTCGCATTTGTTTTTATTTACGTGTGAAAGATGAGTTCAGCCGAAGACCCAAAAACAAAGCGCGATCGATTGAAAAAACTCCGAGACCTGCAACTAAAACGGGTAGGTTTTGATCAATTGAGGTAACAAAAAAGCATTAATGGCGAGAAAAAAAAATGTAAAATGTGTTCGACAAACAGAATGAAGCACGCAAACTGAATCATCAGGAAGTAGTCGAGGAGGACCGAAAGAAAAAACTGCCGACAAACTGGGGAACAAAGCAAAAATATCTAGAATGGGAAATGGACGACGAAAAAAAAAGAAAGGTAATGAAATAAATAAAATGAGCGTTTGGGGTGAAACAATATTTATTTTACAATATTTACTTTCACGATATAAACAGGACGCGGTGGAGAAGGGAGAAAGTTACGACATAGTCAAGTTGCTCGATATATCAGCAAACACCGCTGACAGAATGGAGAATAAAAAAAGAAAGAAAAATCCTGATCCTGGATTTGCGGATTACGAGCAGGCAACAGCACGTCAGTACGACCGACTTGTTAAACAAATTAAACCAGACATGGACGACTACAACGCAAAAAAGGATCAAATGTAAGTCTGAATGTACGAAAAAATAATGAACAACAAAATACAGCAGTAATTAATTAATTAATTAACTTTCGTTTAGGGGATCGGCATTTTATGCTGGTAAAGATACAATTTTGCAAGGTGTGTACAAGGATTCGAAGGAGGGAATCGACAGAATGGTTGAAGATTTAGAAAAACAGTGAGTTTTTTAATTTTTTATTTAAAATTTTTTTTTTTTTTTTTATCTTTTTAAGTTTTAGCATTTACATAAACATTTTTTTTTTTTTTTGTCGTCTCCTAGGATCGATAAACGATCTAAGTACAGTCGTCGCCGCATGCATAACGACGACGCCGACATCGACTACATTAACGAACGAAACATGAAATTCAACAAAAAACTGGAGAGATTCTACGGGCAATACACCGGAGAAATCAAACAGAATCTGGAAAGAGGCACCGCCGTTTGAATCGCTCGTACACATCCAATTATACTTTTCTTTTATTTGGGGATTAGCACCGTAGTAAAAATGAGTATCCAATTAAACGCGGATCGTGTTGTCTGATTGATTTATAATGCGCCGATAATGACGACAACGAATCAATAACGATTAATTACGGTAGAGTCCTCTTCTAATGAATAAATATTATCATGGCGTTACATGTGTCACTCGATAATTATTGACAAAACGTTCACGGCTTCGATTCATTTTAGAAGGATTAAATTGTCTGGTCTGTAGGGATGGCAAAAGAAAATGGGACGACATAGAAGAGGGAATTAACGACTTGATCCCGTGCGATCAATAGAGCGACAGGGGCGCAACGGGGCACCCAAGCAACACCTCGAGACGCAGGTGGCGAAAGGATTCTACACTGCAGCAAAAAAAAATTGCGAGACATGAGATGTCATCTTTCCCTGCCGTCTAAGTGCCAAGCGTCCCCAGAGAGAAATCAAGTGGCTTAATGCGAATTCCACGCTCGCAACTTTGCTTAATTGTGGAGTAATCGAGTCGAAGGCAAAGTGGGAGCAAACTCCGACATCATCTTTGCAGTGCATTTGTACTGATTGCAAAAACACTGCTTTCTTTTTCCCATTATTATTTTTTTTCTTCTGTACAGAGGTGTTAAGTAAGTAAATGGCAGTTGGTGGCACTTAATTTGATAGTTGAGAGTTATTAAGGAGGAGAATAAACGTGGGGTTTATTGGTTTTATGTTTGAGTTTCGTCGCTATGTAATTAGGATTCTTTTGACGAGCATCCAATGCTTTTGGGCTAATTTCCTCGCACACCCTTCAAGCATTTCCCCACGTTTACAACGCCTTTCACTATGCAAACTATGAAAGGAATTTGAGCCACTGCTGCGCTTCGCTTTTCTGTATCCCGAAATACACTCGTGACTTAACCCTTTTGGGCCCTCGATTGTTCGTCTCGCTGACCGTGATGCTCGTGTTACGTTGCAGTCGGCGTTGATTGTTGGTTGCCATGGAAACTAGGTTCAACTCGTATCGGCTGTTATTACATGTGATACCGTAATCACAGTTTTTTTTTTTTTATTATTATTATTATTTTTTTTTTATTATTTCGGTTGGTACATTCGACGATTAAGGTTGCTATTTGTAGGTATTGGAAATCTATTAAATATTTACGACTTATTTTATACTAGTGACTTAATGTGTTCGTGTTTGCACACTTAATTAAGGCACTGCAGCCGGGTCTCTTTAATATTTTTTTTTAATCCTTTAAATTTGACACGCTCAATTAATTTATTGAAATGGGCCAGTGTTATTAACATAATTTTAAGTAGCGCCTTCAAATTATCACTCGAGTTTCATGAAGTGAAAGCTGATTTTTTTTTTTTCCTTTCTTTTCTTTCTTTCTTTCTTTCTTTTCTTCTTTTCCTTAACTCTTTTTATGTGTAGTGAAGTTTAATCAAATTGTATGGCGCCAATGTGTTTTTTTTTCCTGCAGTCAGATTTTTCAACACATTGCTACACAGAATAGATATACATACCCCAACACACTCAAACCCATACTCATCCGGCCGTTTCCATGGTGCTTTTCAGCATCGAGATGACGTCAAGAAGTGCTCCGTTGTCAGGAGCAACGGTTTCCACAGCAACGGTGAGAAAGCTAAGTGAATGTAGCGGCCTGAGGTTGTTATTCGCGTAGGAGAAAGAAAGCCAAAATTTGTTGTTTAAATTTTTTTATTTTATTTTTTTTTTTACATGTCATTTTGACTTGTGAATTGTAAACAAGACAGGTTTTAAGAATCGTGACATTTAATTTAATTTAATTTAATTTAATTTATTTTTTCCCGTATAAGTAGTATGCGGTGGAAGTAAAATAAACAGAATAAAAGTGGTTTTGTTGGATTTTTCGATTGAGGTTTTCGTCGTGAAGAAATGGCAAACAAAACAGGATTAAGTGAAATTTATTCAAGTGTGTGTAAATCATATTGGTTTTCTCGTCGAGACGCGTGAGAAAAATGAGACTGAAATCAATTGCGAGCGGTGGTTTGTGGAAATATAATAATATGATTAATAATTGTCCAAATAATTATCACATCATCGCAGCGCAAACACAACCAACCCATTTCCTCCACCGTCCCTTCCCTTCCCTTCCCTTCCCTTCTCTTTCCTTTCCCCACGATGCTTTACAAGGTTAATGTCACGTTAATTCTTGTGAATTATTCCCGATAGATTTCTGCTTTTACGTCACATTCGATTACATCTTTGCCCGTTCTGTCACTTTAAACCGCTTAATTTCCACATTGTGCAAATAAAATTCCAGTCGAATGAGTCGTCCGCTTTAATTCGCCGCAATTACTCATGTACACTTTTTCTTATTTACCCGAATTTTTAAAATGCGTTTCGATCGGCTACTTTAATCATGCCGCCACTAGGAGTCGTGTAAATACCACCATGTTTGTTTTCTCATTCCACCACTCGATGTCTCTGCGACCGAGTGGCGTGTGCCGTGGTGTGCCGTGTGCAGCATTACAGGTTGGGGTGGGAAGCGAACGTTGTCGACCCGAATTGGACGCTTGTTTTTCGGTGTTGAATGTGCCCGGCCGAAGAGTGCTCGTCGGAGATGCGGCAACGGCCGTGTTTGGTCCGAAATGCATGAGCTCCGTTAATTAGGCGTCCGAATCCGATGCGTGAGAGTGCATGGTCGTCGGTGGCAGACGGGGAAGCCTCATCTCTTCCCCTCTTTTCCCTCGACCCCCTGGGTGGATAACAAGACCGAACGCCGAACGCCGACACCTGTCCGGATTAATGCACTGACGTGTTCCTACTGCAATGAGTAGCGGATTTTCGAAAACTCGTGGAATGCACTAACAGGTGAGAGCGTTACTCGTTTCAATTTATGCATTTATGCAAATTTTGGTACTCATTTAACCCTAATATCATCTAACCAAGTACCGAACTCCTAAAAAAAAATTTTTTTTTTTTGCCCATTGCGATCACGCATGCTTTGCTCTCATTTCTCATATCACTGTTGCAAACAACGGCGTCATTTATTGTCTTCCCCTTTAAGTATTTGCAGTTTTTAAAGGGGTGGCTGATGGAAGTTGCGCGAAGCCATTGTGATGGGCAATCGGGAGACATGTTTATGGCCCCATTGCGCGTGGCCAGGCACGGCAAACTCCCTCTTGCGTGGGAGTTTAGGGCCAAGACCCCTCTCTCAATCTCTCCGTCTGTTTCTGTTTTTGTTTTTGTTGGCAATTCCTCCCCACGCGCTCTTTTTTCTCCCTTCATTTTCTGCTTTTTCCCCATGCATTGTCACATTTTGTTTTGGTCGACCTGGCAAGTAGCCTGTGATACAGCATTGGCTGTTTTCACGTTTCAAAGTAGCAAGCCCTAATGCACATACGTACGAATTAGTAGCAGTCTGCTTCCATCCACGAATGGTGCACATAACGTATCCAATTAGGGCCTACTACAATGTGAACGTAGGATTCTCTGTTTCAACTTCGTATGTAGAAACAGCGATTTGGTTTTTTGAAGGTTGTTTTGTTCATACGTGGAAATATCAAGTGCTGCGGTGAAGCACTGGCTGTTTTCACAACATACGGGGAGTTCTGCACGTACGTATGTGGAATCATTTCCACATACGTACGTCTTACATTTCCTCGAGGATTTTCGCACTCATTCCTCAGCACGTTTATGAAAACAGCAAGCGACGTTCGCCACTGCTGTTTTCACATACGTACGTACGTACTTACGGATGTGGAACCAGCTGCTTCCCGAAGGGACTGCTGCTTTCACGTTCGTTATTTTATTTTTTATTTTTGATAAAAAATAAAATAATAATAATAATAAGTAAAAAAAAATAATAAAAAATAAAAAAGAGCAGCGAAGCGTTGCCGATATTTTTGGTAACAAATTAGGTTTTATGCATTTGCCTGCAACAGCTTTGAATAGGTTGGTCCGTACTGTAGGGTCGGGGTCAAGTTACTGCGCACGCTGAACCTTGAGCCCAAACGATGAAGATGAAACTGCCCCTATTTCTCTCGAGTGTCGGCTCACCTCGCATCAATTTAACATTTTCATTTTATTTATTCTCACACGGATGATGCTTACAGCTAATATATAAATTGCAGGCGGTAAACTCGTCAAAAAAAAAACAAGTTACAAGAAAAATGGGAACTAAATATAAACATAAGAAAACAAAGTAATGCATTTACCCTACAATTTCAATAGAAAATTGTTGCTTTAGAACATAAATATTTGATTTGTGCAGTTGTGTGTGTGTTTTTTTAAATATGTTTGTATTTTATTCAACGTCGATGTGAATTTGCATTATTTAACACGCTATTTTGATTATTCGCATATTTTGACTTCGTTATTTACACTCGTTTAATACGACTAGTACTTCATTATTCGCGTTGACATGTTCTTGACACAAATTGTTTGCTCGTATTAATCCGCTGCAACTTTTTCTTTTCTTTTCTTTTCCTTTCCTTTCCTTTCCTTTCCTTTGACTTTGCTTTTCGTTTGTCCGTCGATCGATGACACGTCACTCGGTTCCCCTAGTGGCGTCCTTCTCTCTCTTTCTCTCTCTTTGCTTGTGGTTCTATTTTTGTGTTTCGTTCTCGCCCACACGTTAGCCAGGGTCGCGCGTTGACGTCAATTGAAATTGGTCTTGACGTCACTCGGCTACGTTCATCCGTCATAGCCTTTGCTTGTGTCGCTCACAATCCCGTGTCGTATCGTTGCCGTGCTGTTATTAGCCGGTGGGCGTGTCATTTTGCGTTTGCCGATCGGTAGTTCGTTCGTTTGTTCGTTCGTTCGTTCGTTCGTCCTCGGTGGCGATAAGATCGTTATTTACGCTAAATTCATTGATTTCGGATCAAAAAGTGGAAAAGAAAGAAGGAAAAAAAGTTTTTTTCTTTTATTTTCTTTCTATATTTTTTGCACTCGGCGCCATTTTAATCCTCCATTGGGCTGGGAGCTTATTCATAATACAGTGCAACTATAAAAAACTGCACTCGAGACCGGGTTGAGACGGAGGAGCCTCGAGGGAGACACGTCTTTGACGTGTCACGCCATGCCCGCGTACAGTGAGCGAGGCGTGGGAGTGGGTGGAGATTTTCGCGTGCGGTTGTCTCATCAGCACGGAATCCTGCTGTCACTGCTGATTTCCAACATCATTGTGTTTGTTAGACCGAAATTGTAATACGACTAATTAGTGGACTAACGGCTAAGGCGACAATTTGCCAGCCAAAACGCTGCACGATTCGTCAAAACTGCATTTCTCGTAAAACGCACTTTTCTCTTTCTCAGGTGGATCTCGACTTCCGTCTCATTAAGTCCATTAATCCACCAAAGATTAATTTGCCGTGTGCGCATGCGCAATTAACGCCTCGCCTATCTCCAGTTTGCCTGTACGCTAGTCGGCACTATATGCACATGCCTCGGCTGCTTGCTCTTTTCTTGCTAACCCTTCTGTGAATTGAGTCGAAGACATCGACGCGTCCACATGCTTAAGGGTCTCATGTATGGGGGCGATGTTGGCGTTCTAGGTTCCTTATCTGGTGGCTTCGATTCAATTACACAAGTGAGTGCCCGCTCCATTTTAAACTCATTCAACACACGTGAACGAAGAGAGAGAGAGAGAGAGAGAGAGAGGGCGATGACGGCAAGTGATGCTGCGTTGCCATGACAACGCGATTAAGTCACAGTTGTACTCTGAATGGCGACTGATAACCCAAACTCGTCGTACTGAGTCGCGGGGTCGGATGTGAGCCAACATCAATCAGACCATGTAAATGAAATGCACACGTTTTGCCCGCGCCCACTTTTCCAGCTGGACTTGCTCTCGTGTTTGCTACTTGTTACGAGCCGAGCCGAGCCGAAGCGAGTCAAAGCGACGTGAGAAAGAACAAACTCCAAGGATACAATATAAAAAAAAGGAAATGGTGGATGAGGATGGAGTCGTAGACAGCATTCGGGCACTTAACATAAAGCCAAAGGGGTCATTGGTCAGCCGAGTCACGCTTCGTGCTGGGTTTATTGCGCACCTTTGCACCTGGATCCAATCAGGGGATTCGATCAAGCGGGGTATGATTGATCGAACGCAAGAAGTAAAGCTAAATAAAAAGAGGCGCAAAAAATAGGAGAAAAGAAGGGAAAAAATGCTCTTTTTTTTCCTTCCCTGTGTGCGTGTGTGTATTATGGAGGGAGGGCTTGCACTTAAGGTTAGACGAGAGTGTTCAGGTTTGATGGTGACGTCAATTGGTAAAGAATTTTTCATCCTGCAAAGTTTTTTTTTTTTTTTATCTCGGCAATTTATTGCAAATGGGGCAAATTCTTGCTCGGGTACTATCTTCTTAAGCGGAATTAAATTTCTTTTCCCATCGACGAAAGGAACCATTTATCAAAAGTCACGTTTTTAGGGAAGAAAAAAGCGCTTGTTTTTAAATTTTTTCGAATATTTTTGTAAAAACGGAAAAAACTGCCAAATTGTTCCAATACTGCATGTGAAAGGTAATTGATCAGTGCAACGGCTACAGTAGCCGGTAGCGATTTGTGAGTTGTTTTGGCCGTTGCTTTCTAAATCCCAGGCAGCCCATTCGATTCAGCTGTTATTATCCTCTTTTTTGTGGAGGGGCACGTGCTGTTTCGGAGTCAAAAACCACTTTGCCATGTAAGGGCGGCGCGTCATTTCGAAGCAGTTGCTAGCAGGCGGCACCACTTTTGGCCGCTCTACGATTCGCCTCTTGCACCTGTGTGTTGCGGCAAGGGTAGCCATCTTTTGCCAATAACCGCGGATCAGTTTTCCATTTGGTGCTTGTTGATGCGTGATCTTAGGCCCTTCCTCCTGACACTTCCACTCGATGTCTTCGCATCACCGAGTTCCTCATCCGAGATTGGCAAGGAGAGAGAGAGAGAGAGAGAGACGTCACTCAATAAAGCGACATGTGGCGTTGATGTGGGGTGTGGTAAGAAGTGTGCAACGACGTCCGATGGCATGTGCCTGGGAGTAATTTGTGCGGGCACAGCGCGCGGCCCCCGGATGTTGCAAGGCTTGTTGAATTATACAAGAAACGTCTCTTTTATTTGTTATCCCGAACATTTCGACTTGGAGTGGGGCATTGAACTTTCCTTTATTGTTCATTGATTAGGAGAAAATGCGGTCTTATTGTTAACTTCAATTTCACAGAAGCCTACAAGCAACTCGAGGCACTTTGACATTCTAAATTCATTTTCCTATTACTTTCAGAAGACTCCTAACTGCTTCTTAAACTTGAAATTGAATTTTTTTTCTTCTTATTTTTTTAATTGTTTAATTGAGGATAAAACGAGGAGGCTACGTTTGGATACTAGAACGGAGGAAACATTGGATTTAATGCATCTATAAATTTGTGCGAAACAGGAAAAAGATGCAGTTTTGGACACTGTTTGACGATTCTTTATTTCTCTTTGTTTGAATCCTTTTAAGATGTGTTTTTCCGAAACTTAAAGCTCTTAATTTGACACTAATCTCACATTAATTGCGACATGCTGCCCATGCCCAGCAGATATTTGCCATTTTATTGTTCACAGCTGATTTCTCCCAGAAACGTTTACCGATAATGGGATATCAATTGCAGCTTATCTCATTTAAATCTCGCATTGTTCTCACTGGTTCTCGTTGCCGTTGCTCTTTTCGCTCTGATATGTTTACAATGTCAAACCCCACTGATTGCATTACACAATTTTAATTAGACGATTAATCATTTACAGGTGATAATAATAATTTTAATAATGTTCTGGCAGCCACATTTTTTTCCACGTTTCGCATGATTTATATTCTTGTTTTGCACATTTTTTTCCCTCTCTCTTTAAAAGTTATGACGTTAAGTACCAGTTTGACGTACAATCTTCATAAAAGTAAAAAGAAAGAAAGAAAGAGAAAGAAATACCCACAATACTTTGATTTATTAAAGGGGTATGTAGCAAATGATTCCTTCTCCCCTGATTTTTGATACGTGATATCAATGTAACAGTTCTCTGTTGAATTTTTAAAATATCGCCACGATGCTGGAAAATGCGGTGTCGTTGAATATTTCACCAGCTACGTTTTGGCCGAATGGAAATGAAAAAGAAACATGATTTGCCAATATGTGGGTTTGTCAAAAGAGCTTTTAAAATGTTCTTTCTTCAGACGTCTTACTATACTTTTCATTGTCTTAGTCGTCGCATATATACACCACTCAGAAATAAATAAAGCAAAAAAATCCGGCGACGGTCGGGTGAAATGGAAAACGAAAAAGATTTTGAAAGACTCGCTTTAAAAATATGGAGAGGAGAGGAGAGGAGGGGGGAAAAAAACAAAAACAGGTAAAGAAGAAAAAAAATTGGATAGTATAAGCAATAAAAGAAAAGTGGATTAATGGAACAAATGAATGAAATTTCGGCGAAGTTACTATAATGGAGAGTTGCGAGTCACACACCGTTCCACCTCCTTGGTACGTTGCACGTGCGAGTCGAGGCTCCTTAATGCCCCAGGGCCATTGGCATCTCTCAGTGACGCTCTGCGAAACGAAAACGCTCGTTTCTTTCTTATACGGGGGAAAATGTTATCAGATTTCTTTTTGCTGCGTCTTCCTCTTGCATCCGAGCTTCATTATCCGCACGCCGTCACAGTCACTCGTCCGGAATACACACCCCATCGACGAGCAGACTCTCGTGGATATTTTAACCCCCTTCTCCCCACCATCCCACTACTACCACTTTTTCCCTTTCCCTTCTTTCGGCACTAAACTTGATGTGCACTAAAATTTGACATGGCAAAATGATGACGAGCTACTCATCACGTGCTTCAACACTCCCAAACGCCCAAACGTCGACCGACATTCCAATGAGCACGTTTCAAATGAAGCGCATTAAATGCATTTTTGACAAACTTAATCAACACTTGTTTTCCTTTAAATGCACTCTCGGTCCACCATTTCGTTCGAAACAGTCATTAATCTTAATGCGAAATCTTTTAATGATAAATGGTAAGAAAAAAGGCTTGCACGAGCACTTTAAAAAACAAAAATGGCGTTCGAGAGATGCTTCATTGCCTTTATTATAATGTGCCGTTGTACAACGAGATACTAAAGCGCGTCGTCATTGTGCCTGGTCTAATCTAGGAGCGTAGCAGAAATAATACAATTTACTTTAGCATGTTGCAATGTGGGATATCATGTGGAAGATGGTTGAGTGCAAGCAGCAATTTTTTTTTTCTTCTTCTTGCGTGCCAATTATTATGATGCTGGATTTTGCCACCACTTATTTTGATTTTCAATTTGAGGTGTTTGTACACAAGTTTGTTATCTGCCATGATGAAGTCTAATGGGCTTCTTTTTTCTATTAATTTAATCAAATTTGCCTAATTATAAAATATGTAAAGAAAATTTTTCCACGGAGAACGTGTTCTTAATGGATTTTGAACGGCCAATTCAATCTCTATGGGAAATTTATTTTGTAATAGGCAATATTCGCTAACATCTTTTTGCATCAATGAACTCGAGAAGTGTTTAAAATTTTCTAACGCAATATCAATACGAAAATCGCGTTGTTTTGGTTTTTTTACTTTTTTTTTTTATTGCAAAATTGTTGGTTGTACCTTGTACCGCTTTTTTATTGGCTTCTCGTGTTAGGAAAATGGGTTATTGTGTTGGCTGATTTGTATGTCTGATGTTCGCCGATGAGGATGAACAATCAGATCATGGATGAACTCTCAAATTGTCACCTGAAGAATACCACATCTTGGAACGTATAATGCTTAAAAATGAATTTACGGTTGATTTAACAGTATTTTCTATTAAGATTTAACTGATAATGAAATTTGCCTCGCGATAAAATGAAGAGCGTTATTTAGAATTTCGGATTTGTTTAAATGTGAACCTATGTTTACACTGTAAGCGGGTACGGCAGATTAATTTGGTTTATGTTGCATATCTATATTGGAACTGGATTTAGAATGAAAATACATTGCACGTGATACGCATCGAAATGCAAACATAAACACAAAGGCAAATACAAGCAACAACTAATAAATTCATTTGAGGACGAGCTAATTTCGAAAAATATGGCGAACGGCGAAAGTATCCATAAACATCTGCAGGAGAGCCTGACAAAAGCTGCTTTTTATTTTTGCATAAACGATTGCTTTCAAATCCCTTCGTGCTTAGTATTCACTCTTTGTAAATGGCCACCGCAGGTGTACCCTATTAGGCAGCCTTGTTGGGGAAGGGGAAAAAATTGCTGTACAAGGGCAATTACGTATATTTGAAAGCATCGAGGTAATATTCTAATTTTTAAAGTGTTTGTTACGACGGTTTTAAACGCGTTTACTGTTTCTTCGTGTTGTCGTACCGCAAGTTAACAGGTGTTTCTCACCTTGCAAATGATATTTCCCCAAATTATGTTAGCATGAGTCCTGACTTTACGAGCTCAGAATACCATTTTGAATAAGTAGAGAACCGTGTGACCATCGCAGCGAAGCCAGCAGGTCGCCATTTTGGACTTTTTGAATATTTATTTTTAACGTCATTAAATTAAAGTTCTTTTTTGGTTGAAACTTTAGATGTACAGTAATCGGGTTAATAACATAATGTACATACAAGCAGCTATCTTAACCACGGATATTCATAAATTACTCGGGATCACAAACAGATGGCTTGTGTGGATAAACTTTTCTGTCACTTCCTGCTATTGAATTGCTTGCGAGTGGTCACAGGCCATGAAGTAGAAAAATACAGAAAATTTAACACAAAAAGCAGCCGTTTCTTTTCCGAATTTAATGTAAGAGGAATAAATCTCGTTAGATTCTATCTTCATCATTGCAAAGAGATAAAATGGAACCAATTATTTCTTTTGTACAGAGAGATTGTCTTGATTTCTGCTTTGCTTGCTTGGCTGAGGTTCATTTCTAATTATGCCATATGCAAGATTTTATTTTATTGTGATGAAAAACCTCATGCTTTGTATGCTTTAACTGCTGTTTTATTAGTTAAATAATATGCATACAAAAGAAATAAAAGTTTTTATCTTTTTATTTATTTTTTCTATCCAATTTTTAAACGACTAAACACGTCTACGTGATGGGGGCTTTGTGAGGATTTCGAAAGTTGCACGAGAAATACGTCTTGTGCGGCTTGTTAATATTGATAAAAACGTGGTATATCCACTCAAATATGTTTTTCATATTATTTAAAGCCATTTTTGAGCCGTATATCATCCAAGAAAGATAAAAGCGAATAAATAAAGGCGGGAGGGAAAAAAATAAAAATGAGGAAAGTATGAAGTGACATATGCACAGCATGGTGCTGGATTGCAAGTAGAACGACAACATTTTGGCTGCATTGCTCGCTTGGTTGGTTGGTTGGAATGTGCTGAATATCGATGTGTGTACGAGATAGTAACACAGACATAACAGTCATCGACATAGCAACGAGATTTGAGCTAAGCCGACTTTGTCACGATTATGACATAGCTGCTCCCAGTCCCAGACAACAAACGACATGGCAGAGTAGACGTTGATTTGATTTAGATTACGGTATACTGGCATTCGATACGGATACGGATGGTTCTTGACGATGTCCTTTGGGGACAGGTAAAATGGCTGAAACGTCAATTTTCTATATCTCGGGTGACATCGATATGGCATCGATTTTTTTACGTTCTTGCGATATCCGGTAGACGTGAGTGCTACTTTAGGTTGGCTTCTCTTTTCTCTTCTCTTCTCTTCTCTTCTCCATATTGGCAACGAGTAGGCAGAGAGAAGTCCTTTAGACTTTAAACCCTTGTGGTTGGGCAAATGGGGAACGTTGATGCTGTTTACCAGTACTGAATTGCCATATTGAATTTGCCTTGGAAAGCAATTGATGTACATCTGTGTCTTAATTAAAAAGAGAAAAGAAATCGGGCAAATAGAGAGAGAGGAAATCGAGAAAGCGAAAGCGCTCGACTTGATCATTTTGTGCTCTTTACGTTGGATTTACAATTTAAAACAGTCGGGTTTTGCTCACTCCCGGCCCGTCTAGACCGTTTGATGTATCATCGCAAGGGCATCTTTTTCTTTTTCTCGTTTACATACAAGTGAGGACGACGAGCATGTTAAACCCGTACAAATTAGAGTTGTTTGGAAGAGTTTTAAAGGCGTTTCTCTCGATGCTGAGTCAGTCGGGTTTAAATTAACGTAAACGTTTGGTCGAAGCAAGCGAACGAAGGAAGAAATTGGAATTGGAAAGTGCACTTGTGTTTTACAATTGCCCGAATACAGAGCGCGAGGAAGTTGTTGCAGTTTGCGAGTTGAGGCGTGTTGTTTGCGAGGCACTATAAAACTAAAAAAGGCTGAAAGAACTAATTAAAGTGCGAGCACTAAGGAGAAAACAATTTCCTTTTATTTGAAATTAAGTGATATTATCAAGATTATTTGCAGAGAATATGAAATAAAGTAAAAGCGAGGGAAAGGGAAAGGGAAAGAGAAAGAGAGAAGAGAAGAGAAGAATTTGACAAATTTGTTTGTGCGTTGCGGTGACTGAAGGGTTAAGACGAATGAAAATAGAGAGTCGAAAAGACAATGACAAAGTGAGCTCGGAAACAAAAAAGGTGAAAGAAAAAAAAAGAAATATGTACCGTGTCGCAATAAATCGGCATCTCGTTGCATTTCTTCGCTCACCTCGACGCTTCTTCTTCGCCCATTTGTCACTTGTGATGCCCTTTTCTTTCATTCCCTTTGGTTCCATTTTCTTTTTCGTCATCTGCCATTTGCTAGGTCCCTTTTCTTCATTTGATTGCAACCAAGGGCCCAAACTGCAATCTGCTACTTCCATTTGCCAAATGGAATGAATGAATGTATGAATGAAATTTAAAAAGAATGAATGAATATTGTTACACCTGATTTAGAAAGATGGTTCGGATGGAGGAACCGTGTTTGCTCATATTTTTTAACCTTTAATCGACCACATTTATTTCTAAAGGTTTTAACATTTATGAATACAACGAGACTCACTGTTTATGTAGGATGAGTAAAGCCACTTGCAACTTCCGAGGGCCTTGTTGTTTTGCTTTTTGCTTTTTTTGCTTTTAAATGTACTATGAAATTTGTTGGTTAAAGCAAAAAGAAAGAAAAAAAAACTCCAATGGTGGAAAGATGAAATTTTCAAACAAAATTCTAATGTTAAATGCATGAGATGTAGATTATCATTTGACTGTATTGAGGCATGATCAAAGTTTATAAAGTTTACGTTTATACAAGCATGAAAAGAGATAAAAATAAAAGAAGGAAAGAAAGAAAGAAAGAAAGAAAGAAAAAGAAAAAAAAAAAAAAATTCAAAGAGAGTTTCATTTATTCTATATTTGCAATAGGCGAGTTTCTTCAAACTTCTTTAAAGATTAATTATGGTCTTAAAGCTACATTTAAAGTTAGGTACTATTAAATTACATATCATTTGAAGTGCTTTCAACTTAAAAAAATATATCAACAGTTTCATTTATCTATAATTAATATACCATCATGCGTAAATTATTATCAGTTCTCATTGTAAAGTGAACTGTTTAAATAATAAACCTTTGGGAATTATATTTTAAAATTTTTTATGAAAAAAAAACATTTACTAATATAATGTGAATTTAAAGGTTTAAGAATAATATTTCACTGCAGGGCATATTTTCTAGAAAAGAAAAGACAAGAAAGGAAAGGAAACGAATTCTTTATTATTTCATTGATAATCCCAAATATTTATTCAAGTGTTCAACCACCGAGTTTCGTTTGCAGTATGTTTACAAGTAGAGGGTGTGTAAATTGATAATTGCAATAATTTAATTGTGCAATAATTATTTATTTAGAAGTACATCAAAATTTAAAACCATTAAAGTAACAACCGTGCCCATACGTTGCTTTTTATTTATCATAATGCACTCATTAACGAAGCTTTATTGTACAAAGGCTTTGTTTGAAAGCAGGCGAAAAGATTTAAAAATGATGATGCGGTGCCTTAAAATCTTAAATTACACCCCGTTCACACAGATTGCACATAAGGTCATGTCTAGTTTCTTTGAAAATACCTAATAACAGTTGCAATTGAAGAAATTTTTAAACCTTTATTCATGAAACATTAAATGACACAAAAGCTGATGGTTGATATGACCCTTGACCTTTGTTGTGCACCTTCATCTCTCTTAAGTGTGATCTTAGAAAAGCGCGCTCAATAATGGAACTGCAACCAGATATCCACGTCTTAGTACAATTTTCTCATCATTTGTTTTCAAAAACTCCGTTTCAATTTGAAGCTGTGTATACGCAAGTAATGCAAAAATATTTATTTAATATTTAATGATAGATTGAGTTTTGTTAACTTTTATTATGCTTGATTCTGATTTTCCCCCACGGTATACTTTTTTTATTTTTAATCTTAAATAATAGATACACCGACTGAGTTTTTATCAAATAAAAAGGTAAATAAATCGATATCATGGTTATTTTTGCAAGAGGAATTACTCGAGGCTGAAGATTTTAAAATACAATTTTAAACAAAATAGACAAATATTAAAGAAGCCATTGCACGGAATGAAATGAAAATTTTATTGTTTCTTTAAAGGGGTAATGACTGACGCACGTAAAAAAAGAAGAGATTTTTTAATGATTGATCCATATTCACATTTGTAGGTTCACTACCGCAAACTCATAAGACCCACTCTAGCTAATGGAAGTGAATGGGAATTAATGGATCAGATAAAATCAGCTCCGGAACTTACAAATGTAGACCGACAATTGAAATCTTTGTGTCGTTTAGTTTGTAAATAACGGGAAAATAATTTTCCCCTACATCATTACTGTTAAAACAATATCAGAATTATTGTCTCATTACATGTTTATGGGAAATAATTTAATCTTTTTTTAATTAAGAGCTGCTACTGTAGTGGTGACAATATTACTTATTTATATCGCTTTTTTTTTTTTTTTTTTTTTTTTCGTTTTCGTTTCTTCACGTATAAAACTTTACTATAAAACTAACAACCCGGCTAAACATTTCAGTGCTCATGGTTGAGTAATCTTGACTTAATTAACTTTGATTACCTCATATTGAAGTTGCATTAGAGGAAGAAGTGCTAAAAGGGTTTTGGCAAGTAAAAATCGCATTTAATGAGATACTAATAAAATGGTTTTTTTTTTTAATATAATATTTGTAATTTGCTCATGTAATCGAGTGAGTTAACTTGATATTGGATAGTAAGTCGGCTATGTGATGAAGACTCGTACAGTAATTAGCAATTTGAATGGATTATTTGCTTGACCTAGCCAAGCAAACTAATGGGTTGAAATGTAAATCCAAGACATGTCATGTTCATCATTAACATTTGCAGTGCATTTGTCCAAATGGCTAATGGAAACCACAATTGGTGTTAGTAGTTAAATTTACTACTAATAATAATTATAATTATAATGATGATGATGAACATTACACAATTTTGATTTAATGTCTACATTCTTAGAAATAATTATCCAACCTTTTATACTGTAATCCCCTAACCAGTAAACCCTTGAAAGATTAAACTTAAAGTGATTACAGACGGTTGCAGAATTGATCTATTCAAGCCTCGTCCAGTGATTCTAGTAACGTTTACTCTTTTATATCGCTGACTTTAATCCTTAGAGAGTTAAATTGAAATGTTTAGATTGTTCTAAAGTGTAATTAAAAACGATTGGAATTGACATTTTTGAGCTTTAAAAATGTAAAATTGTATTAATAATTCAGTTTTAAAATTGTGTTTACATGGAGAAAGAAGTAATGGGAGAAAATGTTGTTATTATTACGGTACTTACACTCGATGACAAGTTGTACGACGAAATATTCATGGTTATGTCTCAAAGGAACTGACTGTTGAACCACTGTGTTTATCTAATAAGAGTATTATGCATCATATAATTCGCGAGATTTTGCGCAGCCATCTCTGCATGAAAGAGAATAATAACTGTTTGATATAGACTGAAGTTAACACGCTTATATGCATTGCTACGCAACGGATGTTAAGCATTTCTCTTGTTGCTTAGATTAATTATACTTAATATATGCAATTAGATTTTAATTGAATCCTTTCGCTCATGTTGACTCACTCTTCAGGAGGTAAATTATTTCTAGAACTATATAATAGAATTTCTTGTGATCCAGTTGCCAAGGGTTTTGTACCAATCTAAGCTGAAGAAAGGTAAATAAAATCAAGATGGCTTTGCGGCAAATCTCATTGTTGGTTCTTTTCTTCTGCCTGACAAATTAAAATTGTTTTATTACAAAAAAGACGGGGTTTGTTTTCTCTGCAACGCCTAAGGGCTTGTAGGGTACCGTAAATCAACAAATGGCATTGTTACCATTTCTACAAAATTATTATAGCGACAATGATTTTTGATCGATTCTGCAAAACGACGGGAATGTTAAATTTAGACTGTTTCGAATGGCGTTTTTTGTTCGACCCAGCCCCATGCTACAACTCTAATTCATTAGCAAATTGTTGATTTTTCACTTCAATTAGATTTAAAGGTTGAAATTAAATTTCTTTGCATTTTGTGCTAAATGGGAATACATTTTTATGCTTTTTTCAAACACTCCTGACAGAAATAGAATGAAATAAAACGAAATGGGAATAGCGTGCATGATTATAATGCTATAAAGTTAAAGCGCTAACTAAATTTGTTGTTGTTAATGGTAAGTTGTATAAAACAATATTAACATTAATTAATTAGACTAAATTCGGTGGAATAAATCACAATCATAAACAAGTTGAAGATCATAATTAAAAATTAATACCAATGAAGCATTTTAAAGGTACATAATGCGCCGCCATATATAATAACAAAGCTGAAGAACGCAGGAAATAACGGAATTATTTAATTTTTAGGATAGACCATTTTTAAAGAAACAGGTGGGAAGAAGCAGACTTACTGTTAGATGCATTCAAGTGAGAGCAGGGAAAAAAATATAAATTTAACTTTTCGAAAACATAAAAACGAAAAAACGATAAATATATTAGATTAATAGATACTTGAAAACATTGTAGGAAAATTAATTAGTTTGTTATTTGGCCATAATTTCCATAAATGCGTAACGCGTTTGTAGCAACAGATGTTTGTTTTTGACGGTTTCGGATCGCAGCTGCGATCGTTTCACTTGAAAATTTTGATTACTAATATTTCAAAATGCATTCTTTTTTAATAAAATAGTATAAAGAGAAAAAACTAGGTTTTTTTTTTAAATTTGTAAACAAACAAAACAGACAAGGAAAATCAATGTCAGTTTCATTTCATTTTGGCACACATGGATCAATATAAAGAGAAAAGTTTTCTTTCTCTCCATTTCCTAAAAATTGGAATTCAATTCGGACGACACATGGATTATGTCAACTTTTTCCTCTTTTATTTTAACGTAAATCGGTCGATTTCGAGCTCTTGTTTTGCCAATTGGATGCGGGCCACTACAACACACTAAACACCAGTGTGGTGTCCACTATGTTGGGCATGTCCCCTGGGGGCCATTTGGTCGACTGCGTTCTTCTTTGTGCTCTTAAAAACTGCATTATCGCTCAACAACCAGACTTGTCTCTCTTTCTCTTTCTCTTTCTCTGACCCAAAACGAGGCAACCAAACAAAATAAAAAATACAAGTAAGAGGTGTGATTGGGAGAAAGAAAGAAAGAAAGAAAGAACGAATAAAGACGGAAATTGGACGGTTTTTTTTTAATATGTTGATTGCAGCTTTACTTTCGATTTATCATACAGACACAGACACATCCAGTTGTTGTGTGAAGAGATAAGGTGATTTGTTAGCATAATATGTTGTTAAAAATTTGTTAATTAAAATGTCTGCGCTGGCGAAAAAAAGTGAATTATGTTGGATTAAAATTGCACCATCTCGTGTAAATATTTATATTTTTTTTGTTAGTTTTAGGTGCACTTTTTTTGCACATAACGCTTGGCCAATAACCGTTACCATGGTGATGACCAGATTAGTAGACGCGTGCTTGGTTGGTTCAATGTAAAACCCAGAGGATCCGTTGCTTCCCCTGCAGGCAATAGAGAAGGGCTTTCCGGCAGTACAGTTGTGCCTTAGGAGGGGTTCCCGCGGGGCTCCTCCGTGTTCATCCAGCGTTCGTTGAGTGTTCAGTAGGCGTTTGTTCAGTTCGGCGTTATCTGGTTTATACTTTTTTATATTTTTCAATGGGAAGTTGGCTGGCTGGCAGCCCGCGTTTGTTCGTTTCTTTTCTCTTTTGTTCCGGCCAGGGGGCGTCGAGTGATCCTCGAGCCACCGGAGTGAGATTTGATTTTGATTTGATTACCATACGACCAACGACTTCAACTCGCCAAATCAATACGAACTTACAAATTCAAATTCGGAGTTTATGAATTCTAGCATCGGAGAAAAAACGTCCATTTTAATTCTTTCTGTAATTTCAATTATTATTATTTTTTTCGAAACGAGCGAATGAATGTGTAAACGTTTGGTTCCGGTTGAAAAGTTGATTTCACAATTTCGGTAAAATTGAGTTAAATTAATATGAGTAGTTATGTGTAAATGAAGTGTAGTTTAAGATTAGTCGTTCGGTTGAATTTGCGGTTTCAATTGGACCGCAAATAATCGCCCGGTCGAGTTTGCAAGCAAATGGCAAAATGCGTTGACCTGAGCAAATCTCTTTCTCTCGTGTAATGCGCACATTTTGACCCAAAACCACTAATCGAACAAATAAACACAGGCGCACAGAGAACACAAGAGTAAAGCGGGTGTGGACATGGGAGAAATAAAGAGAAGGGAGAAACGCAGCAAAAAAATTCTTTGTGAAAGTGTCAAGTGTTAGTAGCAAATTGGAATGATGAAAAAGTAGTGCGCAGTATTTTGATGGTGATTGTGCTCGTTAAAAGTATGTGCACGCGGATTATTCCCCCTGTGGCTTGAGGCTTGTGTGGGCGTCGTCGTCGACTGTCGTCTGGTGGCGCTTTGCTCACTGCTGTCAGTTGCACGCGGGGTTTTTGCGGCCTCATTTCCCGCTTGCCCCCTAGTTGCTGGCGGCGAGAGAAGCACCTCATTACCGTCTGCAAACTCGGGGTGTTTGGCTGAGCTGAGCCATTGCCAACTTGCTCTCTCTCGCCCCTCTTACTCTCCCACCTAACCCCAACCCCCTTCTTGCCGCGCAGTCGCGCAGTCTCGAATCGCGAATAGCGAATAGCGATCCACCTTTTTCCTCGTTACTCCCTACAGAAGAAGCTAAAACGTAAGAGCAGCTGACGTTGTTTTGACGTCTTGTTGTAATTCAGTGATGGCATGTTAAAGGGTTATGTCACCCACAATTCACTCGGTTTTTATCCGTTTCTGTAAGGGAATGCAGTTCCGGATTTGTCTGCTGCGTCTATTTACTTTGTCGCCCGCGAGGCAGCGTCTGTGCAATGGAATTGGGTTTTCGTTGGCTGATCCCCCGGCGGCGTCTCACTCTTCAGTTTTCTCTTTTTTCCCCTCCTCGTCTTCGTCCTTTAATTCTTTCACATTCGATTGACAGATCGAAAAAATAGATTTGAGATCGAGGGAGTTATTAGGTTTAAAAGAAAGGAGTCGAATGTGACTATCCTTTGGGCAATTTTTTTTTCTTTCTTTCTTTTTCTCTCTCTTTCTCTCTCTCTCTCTCTCTCTCGCATTCGCGCAAAAAGGAACACATTAATCCAACATTGCATTCGCACCTCATTTCTCCACCCACTGGACATAAGGCGAGCAAAAGGACGCGCTGAGTCGGTGGATTTACGCCATCGGCCTTCACTGCACGACATGCATTTTTATCAACACCTCTGCAGAAACGAAATGACATTTTTAAAGTTCGGTGCAATAAGGAAAAAAAATACGGTAGATAAAAATCTAAAAATGAAATAGTAAAAATAAAATCAAGATTAAAGGCGAAACGGCGTTATTAAAAAAATGGCCGAAAAGAGAGAAAGAAAGAAAGATTTGAAAAATATATATGGATTCTTTGCCTTTCTTGTCGAGATTGCGAAGGAATTTCGGTAGGTCGGTCGGCGACGATTGGGTCAACAAGCACGATAGGAATTCGTATTGATAGCGATCGTAGAAATATTATGACGTGACGCGCTGTGCGCAGTGTTCGCTCGACTTTAATGCATCGCGGTGCATGCGCGGATGGTCGATACGTTGCCGTACACCGAGAACTAATGGTATAATGCAAAATAAATTCTTGAGTGTTGTCGAGGAAAAAAGAGGGTCGGAAACACGTTGGACGTACGTCAGATGCAATGAAAACGTCTTCTTCCCTTTACCCTTCTCCCCTTTTGATACAATTAATTTGATTAATGGCGGTAGACGCCTAATTACCACACGCAACTAATAGAAATTGCTCGTTACTTATTATACAAGAAGGTTGCCAACCTCGAAAACTCAACCTGCTCATTCCGCTCGGAATAATTTATTATTTTCCTTTTTTATATTTATTTCGAACCTCGAAAACTCGTATTTTATTCTCCGCCAACCAATCAACGTCATTCGCACCGTGATCGATCGATCCACAATGAGTGGACTGAACACAGAAACGCGTCACAATAGTGTCGTGTGGCGTCTTTCCGGCCTGGCATGATTAACCCCCGCCTCAATACTGAAATAAGTTGTCAGAAGCGAGCGCAAACCGTAATTCTTTAATCAAGTGAATTAATCAAAAGAAGGATAAATTAAGTGGTGACCTCCAAGTCGAGTGGAGCAAAAAAAGTGAGTGTGAACGAGGATTCCCCACGACGATGCCTCTTAAAGCTGAGCATTAATCACTCCCTTCCTTCCTTTCCCTTCGTTCAGATGGAAAACAGAAGGCCTACTGGAAATGTCTCGGTTCAATTGGCTCGTTGCTAAAGTTTTTCATTACTCGAATTGGCCAGGTGATCAGTCATTGCAATTCAAAATCTCGCTCTTGACGTTTTCCTACCCTACCCACCTACCCACCTACCCACCCCATTCAGTCTTTCCTTTCCTTTTTTTAGTTCAACAAGCAACTTAAACAAAAAAAATGCATTTGTCTTAAAGTGGTGGTGAAGACTAAAGTGGTGCAATAAATCCCAGCCCGTGTTCAAAATCCGTACACCCGCCCCTGCACTCACATGTGCTGTTTAATATCCAGAGAGAAAAATAAGAGTCTTATTATAGCTTAAGGTTGGGGGGATAAAAAAAAATTTTCATTGCATTTGACAAGACTACAATCGTGTCAATTGTGTTTGATTGCCACCATGATTGAATTTACACCTGATCTGACGCATCGCTATTTTCTTTATCCTACGGCTTTTTTTCCTTTTTTCCCTACTTCTCATTTTTCTTTCTTTCTTTCTTTCTTGTTTTTTTTTTCCTTCATTAATTTTTTAACGGTTGGTTTGGGGTTTTAGTGGGTCTCCCGATGACAAAAATAGCCAGTGGGCGTGTCGTTAGGTATAATGAGTGAGGAGCATTAATTAGTGTGACATTGTGGCAATAAAGAAGCCACCCCCTTTAGACGGGTCTCTTAATAGGTAGGCGTTGGTACAGCTCGGGCTTATTAGTGACTTAATTCAATCATGCACAGCCAGATTGCACGCGACGCAATGTCTTATTATTTGCCCGCATTTTGTTGCAACTCCATTACGAACGAGCAGTTTCAAAGTGCCAACTTAATTTATTAGCTTTGCAGATAACTTCAATTATACATTCCTCTTTGCTTTTGCCGTTTCTCCTTTCCGTTTCTCGGTTTCTCCTTTACTCCTTTCGTGTATGTGTGTGTGTGTGTGTGTGTGTTGCCGCCCCAGCGCCCCACGCCACCTTCACCTTGGAGAAAGTCTTAAAACGGCAGCAGCCGAAATCGAAACCGGAGTTTAAATTTCCGCTTTTCGCATTTTCCATCTGTGCAGTTATCTGGGTTTGATGGGTTTGCATTTTCCAAACAACGTCTGATTACGGCCGTGGAAGAGACTGGGAGACGAGACGAGACGATGGGATGCTTGTTACTTGTGAGTTTACGAACCGAGTCAGAAATCTGCATTTCAGTTGAGGTGCCTCAACTCACGTCGATTAATAAGGCAGCCGAGAGAACTAGGGGTCCCCGAGGTGCGTGTGACGACAAGTTCCTTACATGCTTGTTTTTGCTTGGAAACATCCATCGCAAGCGGGAAATGCCAGTAAAAAGACGCCAAGAGCAGCAGCTCAATGTAAACTGTGTGCGATCGATGATGGCGGCTGATGGCGTTTAAGCGAGAAAACATTTAGTGCAACGACGTCGGCGTCGGCGTTGGCGGCGGCGGCGGTGGCGTTCTGCTCAGGATGTTTTGGCATCTCTTTCCCTGCGTCTATTTCGAGCGATGATGAATCAATGACCCGAACACTTAACGAATGCATGTTGGAAACTCGTAATGGGGATTTTGGGAACGCGTGCCGACACCGCTTTCGTGTGTCCTCCTCCTCATCCGTAATTTGGCGCCGATATTATCCTCCCGTCGTCGGCATCCCTGGCCACATGCCAACGAGTCGCCACTTTGAAAATTGATAGGGACCTGCGATTACATTAACTCCCCCTAGTAAACAAAAAACATACGATTTGCTTTCGACGTCTTCGTCTTCGTCTTCGTCTTCGTTTTGGTCGTCCTTTCCTTCTTACTCTTTACCTTCCCCACAGCCCTTCTTTTTTCCTTTTTCTCCTCCTCGAGTAAATGAATTACCTTTTTTTTCCTATTTTTTCCCTTCTTACCTTCCTTTTCAATATTTGTTCAGTGAGGAATATGCTTTTTTCTATCCACCGGGAGCCACTTCCTTCCTCCTCGCCTTGCATCATGGGAAAAGAGAGAAGAGAAGATTTAGGTTTCCACGGCAACCGACAATTGCTCATCACCGTGCGAAGAAACCAAGAGGAGATTTAAATTTCCCTTCTCTCACAATTCGGACAAATTCAATTAGATTTTGCAAGAAGGAAGGATCCTTTACTTGTCTCTCGATTGCATCGCGTTTTCTATTTTTTTCCCCTCGGTGTCGCTGGGCATTTAATCGTTATCAGCATCATTTCGGTTTTACTTTTGGTTTGAATTTTGGTTTTCATTCGCTGCTCTGTTTCTCAGCGTTCTCGTGCACTTGTTGGGTAACACTAGTTCGTGTCGAAAATCAATATTCCTTTCGGCATGAGTAATTCATCATCAAGTGCTCTCTATTCGGTGGGGATTCTGTTTAATGGAGCCAGAGGATTACCCGAGGTAAAAGCGCTTGTGTGTTTATTTCTGCGGTTCTAATCCGAGAGCCATAGTTTTTCCTTTGCTTTGCTTTGCCGATTCAAACGGAAGAGGGCAGGGTGTGCGGCAACGCGGGAATGCGGAGTGTGGAGCGTAGAGGGTGGAGGATGGATGGTGGAGGCTGGAGGCTGGAGGCTGGAGGGTGGCGTCGTGTGGGTGCGCGCATGCTCCGAGACGAGAATGTTGCATCTTTTTACGTGCTCGATAATCGCGAGCTGATGGTGGCGATGAGGCTGGGTTTTCATTCTGTTTATTGAATTGCACGCCCCCGACTCGATTCTCGGAGATGGAGAACGCGATTAGGATCGAGGTGTGTGCAAAGCGCGGATCGACGTTTGCCGTTCTCGGATGCACACGCTGCGTTAGTGGCGGCCTCTTTTTGACCAAATGTATATGAGGCTATTTGCCCTATTAGAATCGCCCCTTTGAGGATTTCAAGACCAAAGATAGTGAGGCAGGGGTGCTGCGAGAGGGTGAACCATTACGGTTCATTTTTCTTTTTGTGGTGTATAAAACATCAGAAAACCGCTTCAAAATCGATTCCTTTTTCTCTCTCTCTTTCTTTCTCTCCCTCACTCTCTCTCTCTTTTTTTTCTCTCTTTTTTTTTTGGATGAAAAAGAAAGGAGAAAAGGCGAAATGTGTGTCTTTAAAGATAAATTTGTCGATAGATCAAAACAGAGTAGGACTAAATCCAAGTGTCGCCCGAGACATAAATTGTTTATTGCTTTACCTGGCTACGCGTTTGGGCAAACGCCGCACGTACATTGATTGCGATTGAATTTGAGTCGTACCCTCGTCTTCCACTTTCATTTCCGAGTGAAATTTCTAAAAGGCATCCGGCATCTCAGTTGATTAATGTACTCTTCTTAAGGCGTTTCCTCGGGGAATTGACCAAGAGGAGGACAAACATTCCATCTGTCCATTTCTGTGAACTACATCTTCTTGCACATTTCGTCTTACAATCTCATTCCTCCCCCCCGGTTAATAAATGATCGGTTTGAATCCACAAACGGTAAAACGCTTTTCGTCATTTTCTGTTTTTGACACTAAATAAACAAACCGCACAGCGTGAAACACGAAGGAAAAAAAAGGAAGAAAAATGACCGCTGTCTAGTTTGACGACCACTGATGCGACATTTGACTCAGCTTTAAAGCTAGAATTTTTTTTTATTATTTTGAACACAGTATAAAAGACAATAGAGCCGAGAAAGGGAAGAAGAGGGAGTTTACATCTCAACTTTATCCGCGTTTGTTTTACCTGGAACGCAATGAGCTCGTTGTTGTTTGACGACCACATCAATTCCCTTCGATTAGAAGCGTAAATGTCACGAAACTAGTCGGACGCTCGACGTTTCACGACACAGGAATGCTCCCCCTCGTTGTACTATTGACTGACGACGGGATCAATTGCACGGACGGGCAAGCGAGGTCAAATTGGCAAAAGTGGATGCGTCCACTCTACCACTCGCGCTTTCACAATCTTCAATAAAATTTACACCGATTCCTTTTCTCTTGTCCCTTTTCGACTCGCACCCGTCTACTCGTCCACACGATCACCCATCCACCCCCACTTAAAGTTGTGTTTGTCCAACATCATTCATCATTTTCGTGTCAACTGCGAGTCAATTCCATTGAGAGTGAACCCGATCATCAGACCAGGCCAAATGTCCACACGCCTTGTCACGCAAAACAGCTGTTGAACCCACGAGACGCGACTGGGTGCGGTACTTCATTTTCATCCCCCATGCACAACCTCGAGCTCGAGCCTACAGTATTTACCTCTTTATCTGTTTTATGTTTTTTCGCGAGTTATTTTAATTTTTTGTTCAAATTTTATGTCTTGTTGAATATTAGAGAGGGCTTTGTTTCTCGATGTATAAAATGTACGAGGTGCTCGAAAAGCAATAATTCATTGTGCCTCGTTACTGTTTTATATATTTTCCAAAACTCGCTATCTCTTTGTCAGATGTTAATTTCGTTTCTCTTTGCAATGTTTTTTTTTCTCCTCTTTTCTTTATTTTCCCACGAGCAACGACAAAGGAAAATGTCTCTTATCAGTGGCCCTGTTGAGGTATCACGGGAGCTTTTCTTTTTACATTTATCTACTGTTGCTCCTCTTATTTCAATTTCGTGACAAACCCGATTTAAAACATTTCTTGTTAACAAGCCGTGTGTTGAGTCGAGTCTGCTCGTCCATCTTTCACGTTGCTGGCAATATTGCGACTGGTGTTAATCTGCCCTCCTCGTTTCGTTTAGCTCCCCAGTGTGAACGGAACGCGATTGGAGAATCATGTTAGAGTTAGACCTCGTGCTCGATCATCATTCGCTTCGTTTCCGATTTCGTTTTCTCGTCTTCTCACCGCACCATCTTTTTTCTATTTTTTTCCCCTTTTTTTTTTATCAATTTCCATTTAGGGCTTTTTCTTATCGGGAAATTTTCTTCTTTTAAATTGATTACATATCATTAACTTGATATTAATGAATATCGAAAGGTCAAATCTGATGTAAAGCTACGTAGTCGGAAATCGATTATGCACTGCACCGTGTTGTGTCATATCGGTTTTCTGCTTTGCAGAAATCGTCCACTTCCGGAGGCTGTATCTAATTTTAAAAATTAAAGTGCTCGTGCACCTTGACTCTATATTTTTTTAATATGCTAATAATAAGTAAATTTCGAGCGTATTATTTATTAAATTAAATAATCGAACAAGAATGAAATTTCGGCGCTGTGTAAGTCTTTAAAAATGAAAGATAAAGCCGAGTATATTCATCAGTTAAAAGAACAAAAAAGTGGGGTAGAAACCGTAGCGCCATTGAAAGTTAATTGAATTTACTCTATATGCGAACAATAAAGTGCTTTTTTAAAGGTGCGAATTTCATTTCGAGGTTGATTTTTGTTTCGATTTGGAATATTTTCTCACCCGCTACAACAACGAGCATCGAGCATCAAGCATCGAGCATCAAGCATCGAGCATTCAGCAACGAGCATTCAGTAACTAGCAACGAGTATTGTATAATTTTTTTCAGGTTTAGTTTTTATCCCTTCTACTTGCAAATTGATACTGTTCACAGCATGGGAGTAAGTAAAGGTGTTGTTATTTCATGCCCGCATTCACACCTTTGTGCTGGCCACACTTTCCCCTCTCATTTCAGCTAGGTTGAGGGGGCAATCGCCGTTTAATGACGTTACTTCCATTCTACTTTCTCCATTCCGAGGTGAAATCGACCAGACACAAATGCACGATCAATTTTCTCTCTCTCAGTTGCTAATGCGTTAATAAGTAATGCAAAATTCATCTCGTTGCTTTTTTGATTTCTTTTCCCCATGATGGGGGCTTGGAAGAGAGAAAGGTCATTGGTCAATGCTTTTCTACATGCATATTCGAAATTTGCATTTCATCCACGAACTTTTTTTCTCTCGATTTTCTTGCTTCGATGGATTTCCGACGATAGACACGTGGCTGGGACGAGGAAGGAAGGGAAGTTTGCCGCTCGGATATACTCGACCATTGCTCGCTAAAAGGGAGCTGACTCGGAAAGATTTATGATATTGAATGAACGCAAGCAGAAGCTGCTCTTTCTCTCTCTCTCTCTCTGTCTCTTCTCTTCTCTTTTCTACTCGTCTCCCTTTTGCTCGACTCGTCTAATAACGATGTAACATGGAGATGAGAAAGGACGATTGTCTCTTGACCCGGTTGCACGTGTCTCGTGATTGGCGACGACCACCTCCTAATCGTTTCGCTCGTCTTTCCTTTGACGACCCCTGTCCACGAGATTGAGAAACTCGATTCCGACTTAGTACTCCTTTTCTTGTTCTTTTACACTCGTCGCTCTAATTGCGAATTCGTGCTTTGATTAGAAACATCCATTTACTTGACTCTAATAGCAACACGACTGTTTCCTAACCCAGAAACCCTCCCTTTTCCTGTGATTGCTTTTTTTTATTTTATTTTATTTTTTCCCTTTTTTTCCAGTATGTGGGGAGAGTTTTATTTATTTTTTGTTTAGACGTTAAGAATGGGCTTCAATATAAGACTTGGAAGACGTGCAGGGAAGTTGCAATCAGAAAGCGCAAGGCGGAGCTTTCGACTCCAGCGTGTTGTGTGCGAGTGAGAGAAACATTTGCCCCTAATTGTGTGGTTGAATGAAAAGAAAAGGAGGGGGTTCGATTGGGATGTGTTTGGTAAGTGGAGCTCGACGGAAATTTTTGTTTTTACCAAATACGGGTTAAACAACTACTTACTCGCGTTTCAAAATTCAATCAAAGGGGATTTTTTTTTCTCATCCTCTCCATCCGTTTTTCACTCAATACAATTTTGCGCAAATGTGCAGCGAGCGCTTCTCTTTTCACTTTTATTCGCAGATGAATCATTTGCATAATATTTATTTTTCGAAAACAACCACTTCACTCGTTTATTTCCATATTTTTTCCTCCCAATCTAATTTTTTATTTTTTGTTCTCTTGAGGAGAGGAGAAGACGACGGTTGTTTAAGAAGCTCGACTTGTCAACTGTTGGTGAATGAATGAATGAATGAAAAGAAAGGACTAGGGGTAAAAAAAAAAAAAAAGCCTGGGATTTGCTTGGCAGGCCTTAATTAGGCAGGAGAGTGCGAACGCGTGTCGATGGAAGGCATTCATTAGCCCAAGGTCCTCGTCGTGTGCTGACGCTCATTTCGTAGGAAACAGCCAACGCACGCCTAACTGATATTCTATTAGTTTTTGAGACGCGGGCGAACGCTACTGAATTCTGACAAGCGAGAAAGGAAAAAAATGATCAGTCGTCAGTCATCGGTCGTAGACAGAGAACCAATTTCTTGGCCTCGTGTCTCAACGAAAGAGAAGCCAGTGATGCTTCATTTAGCGGACGCAGCCCCTCGTGATATCTGCACCGCACGCCTTGTGCTTTGTCTTCATTTGTCATCATCTCTTTAATACGCTTTTTTTTTTAATCACACACACATTCTCACGGTGTTTCTTTCCCTTTTACCTCTTTTTTTTTCTTCTTTCCTCCTCCTCTTTTGCTCATTTGCAAGCGTAACTCGTTTTCGAATTGCACTTAACTTTTATAAGCAGTCGTTGGCAGAACACGTATGGAGTAGTAACGATTTAATTTACCTTTTTGTTCTGTCTCGTTTGTGTTTGATCAGGTAGACCCCCCCGCAACCACGTCATCATCCTGTTTGGCGTCCTCTTCCTGCGGGACTAATGAGGGCGCGCCGCCACGTCGTGGAGAATGCCGCCGCCGGAGGAGCGTGAGCATCAGCGCCGCCCTCCTTATCATCGATATCTCCGGCGCCGCCACTCGTCGTCAGGACTCGACTGCTGGAGCGTTCGGGTGGCGCCCTCGCGAGGACGCGGCGCCTTGTTATCGCTGGTGGTGTGGCTTTCTCTGATGCATCGCGTCTGCCTTGGCGAGTGTCCCGAGGGCTGCGACTGCAAGTGGAAGTACGGCAAGGAGACGGTGGATTGTCGCAGTGCCGGCTTCATCGACGTGCCGCCCACCTTCGATCCGGGCACGCAGATGCTGGACATGTCGCGGAACAATTTGCAGGTGTTGCCCAAGGACACGTTTCTGAACGCCGGTTTGCTCAACCTGCAACGCATCCACCTCCAACACTGTCACCTCAAACAGATCGACCAGGAGGCCTTCCGTCGTCTGTCCAATTTGGTGGAACTGGACATTAGCCACAACGACATGACCTACGTGCCTGCAGCCGCGTTTGGCGAGATGCCCGCTCTGCGTCGCCTCATCTTCAACGACAACCCGTTGCGGCGTCTCGCCGAGGACGCCTTCGCTCACCTGCCCTCGCTCACCGTGCTCGAGCTGAGCAGATGCCAATTGGAACGCGTGGCCGAGAACGCTTTCCGTGGCCTTCATAATCTCACTTTTCTCAAATTAGATGGCAACAAACTCATCAACATGCCCGTCAGCGCTCTCACTTGGTTGCGTTCTCTGCACGGCATCGATCTGCACGATAATCCCTGGCACTGCGACTGCCGTCTGCGTCCCGCTCGACAATGGGTGCTCAAGGCCAACGTGCCCCTCAGCGTCGTGCCCGTGTGCGCCGCCCCGCGCCGGCTGCTCAACTTCACCTGGGACAAACTAGGCCTCGAAGACTTCGCGTGCGAGACGCAAATATCTGTGCTCGAGTCGCCGCTCCTGGTCGACGAGGACGACAACGTGACGCTCACGTGCCGCGTCTCGGCCAACCCCGAGCCCAACATCTACTGGGTGTGGAAGGAACGCGTCATCGCCAATTTGTCGGCCATGGCCAGAGACAGCAAACAGATTTACATCATTCACGAAGACGGCATCTTGGACAAAATGAGCAATCTCACCATAACTGCCGTGCGCAAGGACGACGCTGGCGTGTACACGTGCGTCGCCGAAAACAAAGCCAATCGAAAGACGCACAACGTGACGCTGGTCGTGGTCGCGAACGTCTCGCTCGATGCCTCCTTCACCGTCTCTCAGGTGTCGGGGATGGTGGGCGGGGGCGCGATCGGCGTGGTGGCACTCGTCATTCTCGCTTGCTGTTTGGCCTTCCTCTACCGCAGACGGAGGAGGGAACGAAAGCGCGTTTTGGCTGAGCACAAACACCATCACGTGTGCCTACTCAACCATAAGGAAAGCGCCTTGCTCACTATCGACAAAGAAAGTTTGTCCACACTCATGGCTGCCAAGACCGCTGCTGCCGCGCCCAGAATGGGCATCCAATACCACGAAATACCCACTGTAGATAAGTACGAGCACGTCACGTTCGTCAATAAGAACAGCATCATTCAAGGTGAAGTGACCAAATTAAGCACAGTCATGGAGGAGAGCATCGCTCTCGACTCCAAGGGCGTGTCCGACAGCAACAAGGAAGGAGAGGAAGAGGAACGGGGAGAAGATCAGGGACAGGGACGTAGACGGGGACACGGTCGCGGAGGGGAAGATAACACGTCCAACGAAGAAAGCGACAGCATCCTAGACCGAGAGGACGTCACCGAGAGAAACGAACCGGAAAAGGAGAGCGAAAACGAAAGGAGCACGAGAACGCCCACCTCGCAGCCCGAGAGTTGCGCCTCTTGCGGCCAACCACTGCCCCAGGGAAGATCGAGCCTCGACCGACGCCAGAGGACCGCCGATTGGGCTGCAACAACCTCAGGGACGAGTCGCAGAACCACTTCATCGTCCGATGACAGTGACGCGGGAAGGACTCGTGTGCCTCATCACGGACCTCCTCATCCGAGGTTAAAAAGAAAATCCATTGCGGTCGGTGTTAGTGTTGATGAGAAAAAGCAATCTGACAGCAGCACGACTAAAGTGTGAGAAAAAGAGAGAAAAAAAATGAAAACACTCGTTACTAACTACAATTTTGCAATGGCCCAAAATAGGTTTTTAATCTGGTTTGATTTTTTTTTTTTTAATTCTTTTTTTATTTCCTGATTTCAACGGTTTTTTGCAACGTGTTCATTCGAAACTGAAATATAGAACCGTGAAAAAAGGACATAAATGTGTGCTATCAACAAAGCATATGAGCTTCAAATCTTTCTGTGGGATTCCAAAAAATTTTTTAAAAGCAAAAAGGGGGGGGAAAAAAAATAAAAAGTGCTGAGTTGAATGAAGTTGGTGATGGAGGAATTTGAAAAGGAAGTCTTCCTGTTTATTTTTATTTTTCCAAATCGATTTATAAACTGTTGACAAATATTTTCTCCACAGTTTATATTTAAACATCCAATTTTTTATTCTTACTCTTCTTATAAAAATTGTTTAATAAAACAGAATTGACAAAAAAAAAAAAAAAAAAAGAATCAATTTTCTTTTTAGCAAAGACAATCGCTGGCCCTCATTGCGGGCACCTCCATTTTACGTCCATCAATGCACTTTAGTAACTTCAAGTGAAATTTGGATATGCAACGTGGTTCAGGAGTAATCCCAAGAAAGATTTGGAGGTTTTTCTTTTCCCCCAACACTCGTCGACCTTTTGTCGTCAACTCCTTCAACACACTTTTCTCGTTGTTTGACTCTGGACCTGCCAACGCGTTGCATAGGACGTCTTGCTTGGGATTTGCGGGCAAATCCGACCTCGATATCGGCACGAAAATCACCTGTGCCTCAGGCAGACAAGTCGGGAAATTTATCGAAACGCTCGGGATTAAAGGCCGTTAGTTGGGCCATCGGTTGGAATTTATCAGCGGCAGCTATTTTTACTCCTCTTTTGTTTTGTGCACGTGCCAGTCGAATGAGTGCAAAGAAATTTCCTTTTCGCAATCGTAATTGATTAAGGCGATAACGAGCGCCGAGTCGGCGTCTTATACGCACGAACGCCGGTCCTCGCTCCACCTCCAACACAAATACCACAATAAAACGCGTTGGCAGATCTATGTTTGTGTAAATAAAACTGGAAATTGACTTATTTCTTAGTTCATTTTTTTAAAATTAATAATATTAATAATAATGATAATAACAATACTAATTAATAATAATGATTAATATTATTAATAATAATACTACTAATAATAATACTAATAATTAAAAAAGAAAAACCAACAAATTATGGAGTGATTTATTACCCCGTGTTTTCCCTTATCAGATTTTTGTTTGTGGATATTTGTTGTTGTCTAGTCGAGCGAAACCAACCTGATGAGAAATTGATGGAGCGGAAGATGCATCGACGACCAACACCTGTCAGGTAATCTAATTCTCACATTTAAAAAAACAAAACAGCAAAAAATTTAACCCACCAATAGACTATTTTATATTTGATTTTAAATTTGTAGTCATAGTCGTACAAATTGTGAAGAAAAAAAAAATTGAAGTTTTCGGTTAAGGAAACTTAGGAAGAAAAGCAGTTGAATTGATGTCGGTTGCAGTTTAGATCAGTTTTTTTTTTTTTTTTTTTTCTCTTTTTCTCTTCCTCCTTTTCTTCTTTTCTTTCTGATAAGATAGTGGATGTTGGTGATGGTGAGTAACTTAAATCAGAAAAGGCTCTTTTCATTTTCCTGTCGACTAAAAGGTCACGCCAAGAATGTTGATCACAATTATTATATTTTCTCTTCCACTCAAAATAGGAGGAGCAGAAGTAATTGGCCAAGATGCAGTCACCCACCCGAACTCTTGCCTAATCGACCAACAACACGCCATTCCCTTGACAGAACCAATCGATATTTTTGTACGAAAAGTGAAAAGTGACAGACGTTGCATGAACCAACTCCCTCCCATTCTTTCTTTCTTTACACTCAGCTGTAGACGCCGGTTGTGCGATTGCTGCGTTTCCCAGCAATGCATCATGAGAAACCAACGCCATCTATTGACAGGACCACCGAGTTTATAGCCAAGAAATTGAATCGAAAAACAAGGCTCCGAGATAACAAGAAATTTGATTGATGGCTTATTGAAGCATTCGTCATTTTATATTGGTTTATAAGTTTTACTTTTCACGTTCCAGTGGTGCTTAGGCGGATTAGATGTGTGTTTTAGTCCAGATGTCGTAAAGTATTACTCGGCTATATATACTGTACACGGTATCTTTTTTCTTTTTTTTCCCCCCCCCCCCCCCTTTCCTTCCCTTCCCTTCTCCACCCTTTTTATTTTACGCTTGCAGGAAAACTTGAGCACTTTGCCATCTGTGTAGCGTGAGAATATTGTAAGTTTTAAAGTAAGATTAGTGCTTAAAATTTAGACACGGTGCGGTGGGCATTTGAAATATACAATATTAAATGAATGAAACGAGTGAGTGGTGTTTGTGACAGAATGCAGTGACAGCTAATATAAAAATGTCTGTCATTTGTTACCAAGCAAAGTGAATTGCAAACGTAACATCTGCTGGAAAACTTTTCATTTTGCTAAGGCTTAGCATACATTTAAATGTTTTTATTTTTTCCCCTCCTAAGTTAAAGTTCAAACTTTAATTGATATTTACTCAATGAAGTAAGGGTAAAAGGGCTTTTTATTTATAAGCGGTTCTTTTATATATTTTATTATTTTATTTGTCGATTTCTGAAAATATGTAGGCAACTTTAATGAGTAAAAATAATATCGTCTTAAACGTTTTTTTATTTTATTAAAAACTTAGTTTTTTAAAATATTTTTTCTTTCTTGTTTAATTACTGAATAAACCAAGCTATTAAAGATGATAGTCACAACATCTAGCTTAAAATTACGCTTTTTTGTGTTTAGTAGGTTCATGATTCAGTTAACTTATGAATTTTTGATGTTGGCACGAGAGATGGAAAGTAAAACATCCAATGTAGAAGTAAGAGATAGAGTTTAATAATTAGCAATATTACTCTATACAACTGATTTTACACTTAAAAATATTATATTTTGCTTATGGTTTCATAGTTATGTTTACTTTATTTTTTACTGTAAGATCTGAAATTGTAAATCTATTTTTTTTTTCTTTAGCAAAGGAAAGGTAGCAGTAACTGATGACTAATTCAATTTGTTGGTTTGGAGATGAACTATTGATTACTTTACCTATTAGTGCGACAGGAACCCGGATTGCTTTACGGTAATTATAAGATATTATATGATCCAGCCAGCAGCCACACATTTTTTATTCTTTACAAGACCGGTTTGGCCTAGAGCTAACTAATGTTGCCTCGAGATTTCTAGATTGAGATTTTGTATTTCACATTAATTTCAATTTTAATGTGGAAAAAAGTCAATGGGTAACGATGACTGTTGCAATAGAGATCTTGATATCATTCTGGTTTTTCTTCTAATGCCAATTTTAATTTTTTCTAAATTTATCAGGTTACTATATTGATATTCCAAAACGTTGTTGAAGAGAAGAAATTAGTTTATTTCATTTGGCTTTAGATGGCGCTCGCAAAAGTGAATAACACAGATCCACCATTTACAAATGTGACTCAATTTATTGTGGACGTAAAAATTGATTAACAGGATGGATTTTAAAATTTTTGTATGGTAATTGTTAAAAATTACAGTTTATACATAATGTTGAAATGTTACATTCGAATACTTTCATTACTAACAGTTATTATTTGTAGCAATGCATTGTCGCATTTCAACCGCTGGCATTTTCGTTAAAATATCTAAAAAATAATGAGTGAGTATTGCTCTATAATTTTATAGTAATTTAAAAAAAAAAATGATCTTATTTTAGATTTTATTGAATTTGATGAAACAACAATTGCCTTGCTTCACTGCAATATTTCTGATTAATCAAAAATGTGAATTGTGAAATATGGTGCGTTCAATGGAGGGTCGATTTTCCTGATTTCTTTAATGACCTCGATTCTTTCGATTACTAAGAACCGGATATGACGAAAATTTTGTCATTTTTTAAGAATTTGATTACCTCGGGGATTACCTAAAATCCGATTTTTAGTAATCGAAATTTTTGTTGATTCTTGTAAGAATCCGTTAACCAAATAGTAGAATTACCATTTTTTAGCAAATTAAAGGCTAAATAAGTCTAATTGTAACAAAGCATTAAAAATAATGGTTTAGTAGAGATTTTGTGATAGTAGTTAAACAAATTGGAATCGCGTAATTTCTGCCCCGTGCCCCAAAGATTCATTGAAAAACATCTTTTATATATATACTTTTATATATAGTTGCATACTACGTGCAAAATCGTTTTTTTTTAATCGGGCACAAGTAAAATAGTTGGAAAAATTGTGCCGAAGTATAATTGCATCTCACAAGTTATTAGTTTAAAATATCGTAATGTGGGTTGTCTGGCAAATACTCTGCTCTTTACATCATGTAGAGTGCTACCACTGTCTACAAGAGGATGTTGATGTCTGATTTATTGCAGATAAAACAATTGCACAAACAGGTTTCTTCTACTACGAATTTTTTTCTCTGATACCGAAGCGCCACGGTAATCATAAACCTTTCTTGAGATTCTGAATCCGCCACCACCTTTCAAGTAAGACGTTCACGTTTTCCTGAATACTCTTGAAACTAATGTTTATTTATATCTTTTGAGTTTTAAAATAACTAAAGCAAAAAACGAAATCTCAGCAGGAAACGGCTTTTTTCGATTCTAAAACCTTTATGTTAGATGAAAAGAAATGACTGTTTTTCTGAAAAATAAATCAGCATTTTCATTACTGTACCACGTATTTCATGTATTTTAAAAAGAAATAAATAAAATGTATTTTTATTTCGTTTTTTATGCTGTCTAGTGACAGTTACCAGTTGTTTGAATTAAACGATTTATGTTTGTTTAATGACGCTAAGTACCGTAACGCTCGAGTATAGAAAATAAAATTAATAAATTTTTCTCGCCATCTATTGTGCGTTTGTGGGACTAATTAATTTTAGGTTGCATTTGGGCGCACAAATTAAATTGTTTGTTTATTGTTGGGTTGCTTTTGGGCGCGAATGCAACCCATTTTTGCTGGATGCGCGCACATGCAACGCGCCCTGGTGCAAACCACCCTTTCATTTATTTTATTTTATTTTATTTTATTTTATTTTATTTTATTATTTTTTTTCTTTCTCACAAAGTCGCATTTCAGCTGGTGTTGGATCAGGTGCATCATAAATCAGTGCTGTAGCGGCAAGAAATTTGCAATTGCAAAATGTGGTGGTCTTTGGTATTTCGGGTCGAAATGTGTACGCCATCTTACCAATTCTCATCTAAACAACATCAAGTTTAGTTGTTTTTTTTAAATGAACTCTACTAACTATAACTAATGGCAAATTAATGTAAACTTGATGTCATTTAGATGCAAAAACTAACCACAAAAATTTTTTTAAATAACGATTTTTATTCATGGTTTTAAAGAGGAAAGCTTGGGCTACATTTTAAACTTTATTTCATGATTTTAGTTGCTCCAGTTAAAAAGCTACGACGATTCAAAAAATGCGCCGAAAATGGAACACTTCCCATTGGATTACATAGCGGCTCGTTTTGAATGGAGGCGAAGCAGACCCAACCTACCACAAGC